>CABHPP010148717.1:0-40810 GCA_902168425.1 Peromyscus attwateri
CCAGGAAGGGCGAGGGCAGGGTTTCTGAGGACCAGAAACAAGCATAGTCTGACTGTCTAAGCAGGAGGAAGAAGAGATACCATGCTCCTTCATGCCCCCAGTTCCCTCCCTGACTCCAGCTTCTCACCCTATGGGAGCCTGGCATGAGTTTAAGGGAGCCCAGGTCAGTAGAAAAGAAGGTGGGAGAGCTGTCCCTGCCCCGTCCAGGGCCCCCGAAGCTCCCTGTTCGAGCCCCATGGAAACTGACCTGGTCCCCCCCCCCCCGTTTTCAGTAACTGGGGGGGAAATGGCCCCCCCGCCGACTGAAGCCCCCCAAAAGCCCACAAAATCCCCCAAAAGGAAATGGAGAACTGGAGAAGCCAGCCATGGGGGAGGCTTGCCAGGGGCTTCGTGGTGAAGTCCCCCAGTCTGAGCACATGTCACCTGGCTCTTCCCAGCCCCCACCGCACATGATGCTGTCAGAGTGCCCTATGGTTAACAGGACAAGCTTTGATGTCTAGGTGCCGTATAGCCTGGGCTACTCCTGCAAGCCTCATTTGTTACTGGATTGAGGTGATTTGAGTGGATGACACAGAGAAGCAGTTCCAGAGGTAGTGACCGCCACCACTGTCATTATTGCTATTCTTCCCGCCACCAACATGCTCTGGAGGCTTTTTAAGCAACCAGGCCCTGCTATGGGTGCCAGGGTGACCACGAGCAGCCATGCCCTTGACCTTCCAGAGTCCATGTAAGTTCTACCTCAAGCCATGGTGGGAATCCACCATAGCCCATGGGTGTGAGCTTGAGATTTGCTGGAGCCATATTAGAAAAGTAAGAAGAAACGGGGAAATTCATTTTAATAATATCTCCTACTTTATCTAAGATGTCCCAAATAACGGTTCAATGTGTCATCAATATAAAAGGTTAGCTAAGCTGGTACCCACACATTTTGGGGGGTGGGGGTCAAAGCCTTAAAAGTCTTGTTTGCATTTCATGCTGGGGCTAGTGCTCACCAGCCACCTGTGGCCTGACTTGGGAAGTTGATGCAGCCCACGTTCATTGCCACTGCAGGCCACTCTGTGTCACCTTGTAGGATACATGAAGCCGGCGGGGGCGTCACCAGGCTGATGCCCTTGTCCTCTGACTTGCAGGCCAGGTGAACCGACTACCGTTCTTCACCAATCACTTCTTTGACACGTACCTGCTGATCAGCGAGGACACACCTGTGGGTGAGTTGGGACCTGGACTGGGGGGAGTGTGGGTGGCATGCGGTGAGGGACCTTTAGTAGGTGGAAGGGATCTTAGAGGTTGAGACCGCCTCCAGCCTGCATTGGAATCTTCCTATGGTGTTCATCTGCCTGCCTCTTGTTTGGATGCCAGGGGGGACAGGATCCCCATGACCCCTCAAGGCGGCCCATTCAATTGGAGGGGTATTCTAAACAATGTGGTCGATCACTGCCCCCATGGCTGCTTTCCCATTTGGGACTAGTTTTATCCTGTTCATTTCTGTTCTGTTCCAAGCCTTCGTGGGTACTTGAAGATGGCAGCATGTGTCTTTGTTTTCTGGCCCTCTGTAATTTTTCTGTGATGACATGATTTCCTGAAAGGAGCTTGCTGGGTTTTGCCATTAGACATAGGTGACTCTGAGTATCCAGTGCCCTTCCTGGACCCCGATCCAGTTACCTCATCACAGGGCTGTTGTGTCTGGCTTCCTGGTGTGGCTCTAACAACAGTAGCTTGAGATCTGTGCTTACAGCTCCAAGGTCCCAGCTCTGCTCCAGGAACCCTGAAGCTTGTCAGAAAATGAGGTTGGATTGTGGGTACTCATCTGTAGCCATGCCGATGCCTACCAAAGGCTTAGCCTCCTTTCACAGTGCAGGGGGTATTATCTATGAGTCCCTCGAGGGTCCCACTGAATTACTTGCTTTCCTCAGGGCTTGGTGGAGAAGTTTGTAGTCTTTGGATTTGTCACACGTTTGTATTGTTTTGAGGGTTTGTCCCTGTGGCATGTCCCTCATGCAGTTCTTGTATGGGCCATGTCTTAGTCTGGGTCACTAATGCTGTGTTGAAACACCATGACCAAAGCAACTTGTGGTTGAAAGGGTTTATTTGGCTTACACTTTCACATCCATAATCCATCACTGAAAGAAGTCAGGACAGAAACTCAAACAGGGCAGGGATGTGGTGGCAGGAGCTGATACAGAGGCCATAGAGGGGTACTGCTTGCTGGCTTGCTCCCCATAGCTTGCTCAGCCTGCTTTCTTATAGAACCCAGGACCACCAGCCCAAGGATGGCACCACTCACAATGGGCTGGGCTCTCTCCCATCAATCACTAATTAAGAAAATGCCCTATAGGCTTTCCTACAGCCTGATCTGGAATGAAGGCATTTTCTTAATTGAGGTTCCCTGCTCTTAGATGACGTTAGCTTGTGTCAAATTGACGTAAAACTAGCCAGCATAGGCTGGTATGAGCAAAACACTGTAGACTCTAGAACTTGTGTGTAGTCCCGACATGTCCAAGCTTTTGACATTGCGAAGTGACCTCGTCGTCTATAAAGCTCATGCTTCAGAACCACATGGTTGAGTCACACAAACAAAACCAAAGACAAACAAGAAAGGCAAAAAGAATCTGTCCATGTTTTAAGGAAGTTTTACACTTTTGCATTGAGCCACATTCATGGCTGTCCTCGGTTGCGTGCAGCCACGTGGGGACCAGACACTGCAGATTGGACACACGTGGCAGCGAATACCCAAGTGGCCTGCGGTGTGACTCACCCTTAGGACTTCTGTTCCTTTCCATTCTTGTTGTTTCTCCTTGTGTCTGTCTGGACGGTTGCCTGAATGCTGCGGCCACAGAGGGGTGTCAGGCAGATGGGTGAAGAAATCAGGGCCCTGAGTGACTGGGACTGAGTAACTGTCTGGTGTGTTCCCCAGGGTGATGATAGGAGGTGGGACAGAAGTGGGAGGGAGGTCCCTCCCTTGCCTTCACATACTGTTTCCAAGGTTGGCTTCTGAACCTGCTCATGTTACCTCACCCATGGTGGGCGGTCCTCTGTGGTGGAGGGTATGCATAGACACAGTTGACTGCAGAAGCTGAGGGGTGACCAGCTACTGACTGATGCTGGTGCTGGCTGGAAAAGGCAAAGGGACCTCCCGAGGGAACAGGGCTGGCTGCGTCCTGCCTGTCACTCTGCAGGGCCATGTTCATTTGGCACGCCCAGAGGCCCACTGTGCAAGGAAGATGACAGTGGGCAGAGTGGGCGCAACTTGGCCAGCGCCGATTGTGAGAAGTCCTAGGCTGGAGGTCCACCAGGAGCCGTCCAGCGGGCCCAGTTCCTGTTACCTTTGGCTGCAGCCCTGGCTTGTCTTCTGCAAATGCCAGCATCGATCGGCTCCTGGGAGCCACTTCCAAGCACTGGAGCCCTGCGAAGGCTGCCCTTGGCAGCCACAGCGGAGATGGCTGTCTAGTGCTGTGGGATCGATCCTGGCTCCGGGGAGCTCAGGGACAGCTCTGCCACTCTCTCTTGGGAAGGGGTCCAGGAACTTTCTGGCTTTTCCTCTTTCCTTTGCTTAAGGATTCGGACAACAGGGGCCTTAACCTGGAAGTCAGAAGCCAAGATTTTGGTCCTTAACTCTGTGACCTTGGGCACAGAGCCACACTCCTCTGGTTCTCTATTTCTTATCTTGTCAGTGAGAAGCTATTGGAAAGTTGGGCCTAGTAGGATGTGGTCTGGCTGTGCCTGTTTCTAGGACCTCTGATGAGTCAGGCCTGGAGTCTCCTGTGGAATTTTGGCACTCACATGGCTCTGGCTGTTCACAGGGTAGGTGTGGCCTCCCATGGATGTGGCCTGGCCCTTGCCTTCTAGGGACTTGACTTTGAGGTCTGACTGCCTCCAACTAGACCTCCTCTCTCAATCTGTATGCCAGTCTGAAAACGGGTGATGGCCTATCACAGGGCTGATGGGGAGTGAATTAATTCACGTGAAACATCACTAACCCCAAAGCTTTGCTTCCATACCTAGAATGTCATATCCCTGGGGACAAAACACTGTATGGCCCAGCGATGGTGACTGGGGTTGCCTGCCAGCCAGAGGCTTGCAAGAGACTGCTATACACACGGAGAAGCTGGCTCTGGTGTGCGGGACAATGCCAAAGCCCAAGCCAGGCTGAATGTCAGCTCACCCACTGCCAGAGCTGGGGGCAGCGGGGCTGTGTGCTTCTGGGCTAGGCTATGTGGCTTTGGCTTAGACCCCTGGTGATGGGACTTGTGATCCCACAAGATTCCTCTGTGGAAGAATTCAGGAACAAAATTCCCTTCCAAATATTGATATGAAACCCGCCTCCCCAGAACTCTTGCCCACTGGCCTAATTCTATCTGCTGGAGCATTAAAACAAAACAAAAACAAAACAGAACAAAAACCAAAACAATGATAATGGAACGTACATGACCTAGGTAGACCTTGTTTTGTAACAGCCACACTTACCGAGTCTCAAGGCTTTGCCCTAAGTGTGTCTATGTATCAATTCATTAAAAAACAAAACACAACAAACCTCCCTTTAGGGTATCAGAGGTAGGGCTTGGCAAAGGACTCTTTCACTGTGTACTTTCTGATAACGCTCTCTCCAGGGTTGGAGATTGGCCTGCTGCTTGCCCTGTGTTTCATCCTCTGGCCTCAATTTCCAGTGGCAGGTGGCAGGGGAGTGGGGTGGGAGGGCAGAGTGTGGCGGCCACGTGCTATGGCTATCTCTGCTACTCTGGGCTCTCATTCCTTCTGCCTGATCGTCTTTTCGAAGACCATCTCCGAGCCAGAGAAGACAGGAGCCAAATGAAGTCATTAAGTAGATCAGCCTTGCTCTGACCTGTCCACACGGTCCCATTTCCCATGGCATTTCCTTGTCTGCTTGGGTCCTGCTGTAGATGTGAACATCAGTCTCGGGTAGCAGGGCCTGGGCAGAGGGATTGGGGGCAAGGGCAGATCTATGGCTTTATTTCTGGTCAGGCTGGTGAATATCATATGCACCTGGGACTGACTGTGGGCCGTGAACAGACATCAGGTATCTGTGGCATGAGATGACTACTGGCTCCAGCTTGCCTTAAAAGTCTGCCCTAGATACCCCATATGGATGGAGCTAAGATCAGCTATGAGCTGAGTCTGGTGGCACAGGTACTTGGCATACCTTAGTACTTGGGAAGCTGAGGCAGGAGGATTGTGAATTCAAGGCCAGTTTTGGGCTATATATCAGGACCTTTGCTCAAAGAACAAAATAAGGATCACCATCACCCTCTAAGTTGCTGAATTTGTAGCTAATTCTTTGTCTTTGGGAATCCTCTCCAATCTTCCCAGGGTTCCTATGCATCATCTCTGCTGGTTCCTATGCATCCGCTCCACCTCTCCACATTGGAGGGCCTGGGAGACTCAGCTCTTGCGTCACTTCTCACATCTACTTTCCCATGGTTTATTGTCCAGTCTTGGTCCCCTGCCTGGGTCCCTTCAGGCAGAGTGGCAGGCTTTCTCTTGTGCCTGGTTACCCTCTCCATGACAAGCATGGTTGTTTATTTCTCTCCTGTCTTGGATTATGGATGCTTCCAGGTGGACAGGGCTAACTCCATGTTCCCAGACTCTAGCCCTGGGCATCGCATATGTCTGGAACTTGAAATGGCTTAGGGAATGCCTGGTATCTTCAGGCCAGTGTGAGAGTCTTCCAAGTCAGTGACGGTGACTGGCTCCCTCACAGAGCCTCAGGCCATAGCTTCCCTGACTGTGTATGTC
Organism: Peromyscus attwateri; assembly: GCA_902168425.1. Lineage (NCBI taxonomy): Eukaryota > Metazoa > Chordata > Mammalia > Rodentia > Cricetidae > Peromyscus > Peromyscus attwateri. The sequence goes on from CABHPP010148717.1 coordinate 5,752, forward strand.
AGGAGGGAGGTGTTCACAGTGATAGTGGAGACAGTGGTTTGGAGAGTGGGCCCAGGAGAGCCTTCCCCCAGATGGCACAGACGCTAAACGTGCCTGTGCGTTTGAATGGCCCGACCCACGCCACACAGAGATGGTGATTTTTTTATCATCCCAGCTGCCTGCTGGAGCTGCATGGAGCATATTTGCTGGAAACCCTTGGGACATAGAGCATAGCCCAGGGAGGGATCCAGCTAGGCTTGGAAAGATCCAGCCTACCCAGCTCCTGGTGGGGTCGAGAGGGAGTGGAGCCGTATGTATGGGCTGCCGCCTTTAGACCTCAGGCCCTGGAGTGCGTGATGTCTCCATCCTATAAGTGCCCACAGCCCAAAGCTTCCCAAGGAAGGAGTAAAATTGTATGTCACAGCCCACTTCCCCTCTCCCCACAGACACCTGCTCTTTGGCTATATCCAACTGCTCGGAACCCAGAACGGCATAATCTGCCCTACTCCTGAGCTTTGATAGAGACCGTTCCCTCAGCTCAAACGCTGGTTCCGTTCCCTGCCCGGTGAATTCCTGCTTACCTCCCAGGTCACCAGTCCTCGAGGACCCCAGCCCTCCCCTGTCTCACCCTTGCCAGCTTTGTTATTGGCTCTGTTCAGCACCTAGTAACTTCTGTCCCCGCTCTTTGTGTGTGACCCCCGACAGGGTTAGTAATGTTTACATATTAATGTTATTAATGTCCGCGCGACGATTAATGATCATTTTAGTATTTAGGTATGGTACGAGATGGTGGAGCGGTGACGTTTGCTGTGGTTTATTGACTCCTGGCCTCCTGCAGGCTCTTGTTAAGCACTTCAGATGTGTGACCCCCCCATGGATTCACCACAAGCACAGCCCCCCCCTCCCCGCTCCCCCCCCCCATGGCTGTTATCTCTGCTTTGCAGCTGCATACCATGAGCCTTCCCCCAAAGTGAGAGGCCCAGATCAGAGTGGGTCGGGGGGGGGGGGGGGTGCCTGTGAGTGAGAGGATGGATGAGTGAGCGGGATGGATGACTATTGAGCATCTGGCCGGCTCTTTTCCCTCGGCTCCCCATCCCTCCATTTGTCACTAGGGTGGATTCACGGGGAGCTGACTTTCCCAGGCAGACCCTCAGCACCCCCAAAGTGTCTTGAGTCACAGCGAAGGTGATAATGCCCACGCTAATCACCTGCACGAGGAAATTAGTCTTGTCAGGAGCCATTAAGGTGGGAGCTCGGGAGGCATTAGGATGGAGCGGGCCCAGGCGGCGCCTGGCACTGCTGCCAGTTGGCACTGATTAATTTTTCTGCAAACTCCATCAATGCCCAGCTGTTTTGTCTGGACCTGGGGAAAGCAATTTTCAGGTGGGCAGACCCCACTGCAGCGGTCTTACACACGGAGGAGCTTACGCCTGCCTGCCACTCTTGACATCTCCCAGGGAGTGGTGGGAGAGGAGGGGGGTGATGGGGCTGGCTGGCTGGAACGGAGGGACCAGAAGCTGGGACACAGGACAGTGCAGAATGAGCCTGTGCGGTGAGAGAGTATTCTGGGACAAGTACGGGCCTTTAGGTCTAGGCTCAACCCCAGTAGTGTGAAGGGTCTCTCCCTCCTTGCTGGATCTCCTCCTTGCGTCTCTTTAAAGGATCAAACAAACATCTCTCAGGAGAGGGAGGGCAGCCACAGGGAGACCATTATTTCTTTTTCCTGCCCCAGACAGTTCCTGAGGACTGACACGGGCCTTAGTGGGGCTGTGGACTTTCTCAGTGAGGGCTGCCGCGCAAACTGCCAGAGTTGCCGGGATAGACAGTATAGACGCGAGGGGCTGCCGGGTCCTGACAGCTGAGAGGCATGTGCTGTATGTGGCTCCAGCCTGCCTGCTGACAGCACAGAGGTGGTGACCTTAGGGGTGACAGAAGACTAGGGTCGGCAGGATGGAGAGAGAGGTCAGCATCCTTGCTGATATGAAGGTTAGAGGATCACCTATGTTGGGGGCTAAGAGCCTGAATTTCTTAAGTTCACCCTTACCCAACCTGAGGGCTCCTCAGAGGGCCCACTGTGAACCCAGGAGCCCGTAGAGGGATAGTTCTGTAATCATTGCTTCGGTGTGGGAGACCAACCCCCACCATTATTTATCCCAGGGACTCTTGAGGAATAAGGGATAAGAGACTTAGTTAGAAACAGAGGGGAAGAGAAACACAGGATAGACTCAAGTGGGCCTGGAACCTCACCCAAATGGGCCCAGAGCTTTATTCCAAAGGTCTATTTATAACAATGCCAAGGGGTGGAGCAAAAGACCTCCCCCTTGCTAGTTACAGTCAAGTGTAGACCCTAACAAACACCTGGTACCCAGGCCCGTGGTCCAATCAACCTCTTACTGTCCTGCTGGGCACAGCCATTAGGAAACCTCGTGGTCTCTGACACTCCCGTCAACACAGTCCCACTCTACAGATGGGGAAAGTGAGGTCTGGACACTGTTGTGTGTGAGGTTCCTTGTGGGCACCATTCAGGAAGCCGCTATGACTGTCCATGTCACAGGAAATTTCCAGGCCTTCTCAAGATTGACAGCAGCCTCTGGACCTAAGTCTGGACAGGGACTGGACAATCTGTCTAAGTGGGTATAACCATCACAGTGAATTATCTCACCACTCATGGCCCAGGCAGCCCCATACCATTGGCCAAGCCAATGCTATGGGGGGTGGGGAGTAGAGCCAAAGTAACAGTGGAGATTAGACCACATAGCGAGACAGGAACATTTTATTTATTTATTAATTTATTAATTTATTAATTAATTAATTTATTTATGGGTTTTATATTGACATAAGAAACTCAGGCTGCTCTTGAACTTACAGCAACCCTCCTGCTTCAACCTTCAGAGTACTAGGCTTCCAGATTTGAGTCACCATGTCTGGTTTCAGAGGACCACTGTATATCACATTGGTGTGTGGTCTTGGGACACCCCAAGATCACGTTGTTATCATCAGTGGACCATCAACCCCAGGGATGGGAACACCATCTTAGGCCAATAGCTGTAATTTTATTTTATTTTTTTATTTTTCACTTTTTGAGACAAGGTCTCACTATATAGCTCTGGCTGGCCTGCAACTCACTATGTAGGCCAGGTTAGCCTTGAACTCACAGAGCTCCACCTGATTCTGTTTCCCAAGTGCTGAGATTACTGGCATATGGCACCATGCCTGGCTTTAAAAAAAAAAACTTTTTATTTTGCCATTATATTAAGCATAGAGAAAAGCTACTGGAAAAGCTCAGAGAGTTCCCATCATCCAGTTTCTCTTGCCATTAACATCTTGCACAAATATGATACAATTATGGAAAACAGGAATATAACATTGCTATGATGCTGTTAACGATAAAGTGTGTTTACATTTTACCAGCTTGCCCAGTAAAGGAATATTCCCTCTTTTCCTGCAGGCAATATGATTTATCTTAAATTTGTGTTTTAGCTGTGGTAATATTTGGGCAAATTGACTCTTGCCTGGGAGCCTTGGATATCTGTGCACACATACACACACACACACACACACACACACACACACACACACACACACACTCTATATTCATTCAGCAGACTTTTCCTTGAATATCTTCTATTTTTTAGGTGCTGTTCCAAGCTCTCAGGTTCACAACAGACAGACATATATCCCTGACCCAAGGGAGTGAGCTAGTCAGGGGGGAATAGACAGGAAGGGAGAGGAAATATCTAGTCTAACATCTGTTAGACTAGATATTTAGAATAATGATGGTCTTTGATGGATGTTCAGGCCAGGGGCAGATAGTGGTGCTACCCACCTATACTGTGTGTCTACTCTAACCCCAGAGGCCCTGGTGAACTCCCAGCAGAGATTTCTCACTGTCATTTCCAAGGCTCACACTCAAGAATGGCACAATTGAGTTACAAGCAAGAAAAAAAATTCACAAAAATAAATCTTAGAATGTTTTTAGTACATTTGCAATGTCATGTTGGGCTGCATTCATAGCTATCCATGGACCATAGGTTGATAGGGCCCACCCTTATTAGACCCTCCTTAGGGCACTTTGGAAATCATCGTTCTGATCAAACAGTCACATTTCAAGAATGGAGGAGGAGGCAGACGAGGACAGAGCCTGCCCCAGGTTCCTTTGAGTCACTGGTGGTTGCAGCCTGCCCTGCCAATGTCGAGAACTATGTCTGGGGGATTGGCAATGTCCTGGGCTGCAGAATCAGCTTGGCTTGGGACTTGTAGTTTGCAAAAAGGGTTTCAAAGCCATTGCTGCCCTGCCCTGGGGGTTGAGTGCTTGAGCAGAGGCAGTTGGGGTCACCCATAGACTCTTGTGGTTGGCAGTAAGGGAGGAAGAAGGTGATGTCCCGTCTGTACAGGTGACCAGATCTTGAAACCCAGGAGCCCAGGTCCTGGGGTCTTTTGACCCCTTGGAGGATGTTCCTCTTCCTTTTGGAGGTAAGAATGAGTGGTAGAACCTGAGGGAAGGCCTGCCACTCCTACGGACCTTCCTCTTCCCTAGGGCAGCACAGAGCTCCCACAGAGGGATGGGACAAGATCACTGGCCTCACAGGGATCTGGAGGGTGCAGCTACTCCTAACAGGCTCTAGACCAGCACCCCTGGAGCTGGTGGCCACCATGGCTGTGCACTGCCCATTGATACATGGGGAGGGGGAAGGAGAAGGGGCAGGTGTTTAGGAGGCAGCCGTAATAACACTAATGATAACGATGATGGCCACCTGTCGTGTGGACAGGCTGTGAATGGCACACACTCAACACCTGTGCCAGGCTGTGCTGGGGGTGGGGGCGAGGGACACAGATCACAGATGACTGGGGGAATGCTAGCTATCTCTTATTACACGTGGCTTTGTCTAGAAATATATTGCTCCATCGGCTTTGTATAGCAAGCCTAGAGTGTCGGACTCATACCCCCTCATTTGTAGATGAAGAGGCAGAGCTGTTCAGAGAAGTTAACATACACAAGGTCACATGACTTGTGCCGGATGGAGTTGGACTTGACCCTGGTGTCACCAGAGCCCCCAGGCCTGTGCACTTAAACCACCACTCTTAGATTCTGCCTATGAGTCTTGGCTTTTAAGGATCCCTGGCTTAGAGGATAGAAGTTCCCTACCCCATAATGAGTGACCAGCTCACTCCAGGGAGCCTGGAGCTTCAGAGTGATGCTAATACCCTGAGAAGGGAGGAATTTATCTGGGGCTCAGGGTCAGAGAGAGTCTCAGGAGAGGTGTCAATGAGGGCTTGTTGGGGCCTGGCCAGCTGAAGCCACAGGATGGGTACTGTAGACAGGCTGGTCACCAGTAGGGTCAGTTGCAGGGGGGCGGGGGGGGGGGGTAGATGGGAGAACTGGGCTGTTGTGATTCAAACAGAAAAGCAACTGCAGTGACTGTTTAGGACTTGGGTCCCAGAGCTAGGTGGTCTGCACAACCTCACCAAGAGTGACGGGAGCCCATGCTATTGAGTTTCCTCTAACAGATGTGGAAACCTGCTAGGTGCCCACAGCCCCTCATCTAATTGCCAGAGTTGGGGTTCTACTTTCCTCTCTGCTGCCCAGCAGGATTGGCAGGATCATTTCTGAGCCTGCCACCCTGGAATGAGCCTCAGTGGCTGAGTAACTGTAGGACCATTCCCCCTGGGGAGAGACTTGCACAGACTCTGGACGCTGCCTCTGTCCATGCAGCAATGTGAACTTAGGGTCTTCTGCTTCCTGGGCCATCAGGCCTTCGGACCCTTAGAAGATGTGTGTCCTTGTTGGCAACACTCCTCAGAGCCAGCCACACTCCTGCATAATGGCCCAGGGGAGAGGAGGTTTGTTAGGTTACAGGCTCTTGGGTCTCTTTTTGGGAGCAAGGGCTGGAGACAAGCCTGGCTGTCCATGGGATTGCGCTGAGCTTGCAGAGGGCCGGGAACACTTGGGCTCCAGGGAGCTGGCAGAGGTATAATTTACAGGGGCTGGAACTCTCCAGCTGGCGGCCGAGACCCAGGCAGGCAGAGCCGACTTTGAACTTGTCATCACTGCTCTTATCCCTACAGTGCTTTATGAGCCTCCAGAGATGTGTGCCTGACCGTCAGGCCTTGACCAGGAGCAGGTCAGTGCCCAGGAAAGCTGCCCCCAAACGTCTTTACCTGGTGCCTCTGCCCCTCTTCTCCTTCCAGACCCGAGCACTGTATACCAAGACCCAGAAGTGGAGGCTCAGGGCCCGGGTTCGAACCCCAGCTCCATTTCTTATTAGCTGTGTGACCACAAACAAGATCCTCACCATCTCTGAGCCTCAGTTTCCCAATCTGGAGATGGGAAAGGTCTCACTTGCTTGGACAAGTTCACAGCAAACTTAAGGTAGAGCTTTGGGGATGAAATTGCTGTATGAAGTGGGTGCCGTTTTAACGGGGAAATTTGTCTTTCAGAGACCCCCCTCCTCCACACGGCATCTTTAGCAAAGATGGACTGTACCACCAGCCATTTAACTTCTCTCTGACTCAGTTTACTCTATTAGAAAACATGGGTCATGATTCCACTGTGTCTCCTTCTGGATCTCTGGAAGGCTTTGGCATATAGGGAGGACCTATACGGAGTAATAGTAACACCCATTATTACTGCCATCATTGTTGTTGGTCAGTTCTTTTCCAAATGGTGAGTCACGGCTGTGGGTAGGAATGATCACTGAGGCGAGAGCCCTCTGGTTTGGCTTCATGCATGATTCTTACAAGGGACATTTTCCCTGCCCGGTTGGAAGAGGCCTGAGGCTACTCACAAGAGCAGGAAAGCCCTCGAAACAACTGCCTGGCAACTTGTGTCTGTTGCAGTGGGGGGACAGTTTTGTGTCTCCCCCAGCAGTGAGACTCACCCTAGCTCATCCCTCCTCACCTGTGACCCCTGCCCTTTGTTCCACAGTTCACAGCTCCCCCAGAGTCCCTCTTCACATGACAGCTGTGTAGGCCCACAGACAGAGGCCCATCCTGGCATCCGCTCTGCTGACCTTGGTGATGCCCAGTCCTTGTGGCCTGCCTTTCCTGGGGACAGATGTCACCTCCCTTCTCCCTCCCAGACCATGTCCAGGATCTGTGTTAGGAACCTTTGTTATACCTTGTTCATTCTGTCCTGACAACACCCTGTGGAAGAGGTGGCTAGGTAGCCTATGTTGTAGATAAGGAACCTGAGTCTAGAGCGCTTGTCGACTACACAAGTCAGTGAGTGACCTAGCTAGACACAGGCCTACTCTTCCCTATGTGGCCAGCTCTCTGCAGTCCTTGGTAGAGGTTAGAGTGGGCATGAAAGATGTCCCAGCTTTCTTGGATCAAGGCGCTCACTCTGCCCCAGTTATGGCCTCTTCCTTATTCACCTTCATGCCACAGCAGACAGAGGGGACAGGGCCTCAAGTCTTGGTCCCCTCTGCCCTCGGCAGATGGACAGGCATGCTTCATGTCCCAATACTGCCTAGGCTTCCTTCTCTGGGCTGATGAGCAGCTGGACCATGTGCCGTGGATGAAGTCGATCTCCTTTGACAATGGAGTTAGCCCTTGGACGGTAATTCAAGATGCATGTGTGGTGCTGTTGAATGAGATGGGGGGGGGGCGTTATTCGGCATTGGGTCTACTCTGCTATGCCTCTGTGAGCTCTTGGGAGAAACAGCGCTGTGGGTAACTTGGGCCTGACAGACAGGGAACATCTGTCTACCGTGGTCTCCGGAAGGCAGAACCAATGAGGCCTGTGTACCCTGCTTGTATGACCTGGGGCAGCAAGCTGCTTCTAGCTTCCTTACAGTGTCATAGCTACCCTAGTCCAGCTGATCTTCCCTAGCTCCATTCCTCATCATACTGTCCCAAATGTAAGGTGAGGCAGCTGTGACCTCTGGCCTCTGGCTGCCACCGAGTGAGCAGGCCAGAGCCTGCAGATACATTTGTGATTTCTGATACTGTCCATCCTGGGTAGCCCAACCTCATTGCTAAGGTTGCCACCTCTGCGGGTTGTTGAATTCCTTGGAAGACCAGAGATTCTAACATGCAGGGACTTGGGATCCTGTTGGGGAGATGATACACAATGGCATGAGGCAGGGGAACAAGGCCAGCTCAACTAGGATCACCTGACTACATTCTCCAATCAGCCACAGTTCCTGAACTGCCCCCCCCCCCCCCCCCCCCCCCCCCCCCCACAGCCTACTGCATTTTAGGGGACTGTCCGGGTATAGGCAGAGAAGAGAGAGAGTTGTGATTTCTTTGCAGGCAGGGGCTGTAGCAGCAAATGCTAAGCATGCATGGCTTCCTTCCCTGCCCTGTGTCCCTGTGAACAGAAGTGGGCATGGCCCATAGCGGGGCTGGTGCTGTGAGCAATGACGTCAGAGTCTGTCCAAACCCAAGTTCGCACTCATCTGGCCTGCCACAGACTTTTGCTAGCTGACTCTTCTGAGGATGAGATGTGTGGAAAGGGAACAGCCGGCAGATACAGGATCATGGTAGAGGTGCTGGGGCTTCTCACAGTGAGATAGAGGCAGAGACCTCGGGGGTGGGGTGCTGGGATTGAACCAGCCTCCTGCCACCCGTGGAAGCCCAGGTCCCCACCATGACCCCCACTTTTTCCTGTGCCTCATCATAGGACAGAATGTGGAATGGGGCTGTAAGCCACTTGTGTGGTATTTCTGACAGAGCTGACCCCCATCCTGTGGTCCAGAGAGAGCCCGAGAGGACTACCTGCCGGCTTTAGGGGGAATCCGGCAGTCTGACCCCAGAACGAGGGCTCGAGTCTGAAGTAGAATAGTAGTTTCTTTCTTGTTGTGTGGCCCTGGGAAGGCTGCCTCAGTTTCCCCATCTTATAATCGAGGCACACCAGGCCTCTGTCACTGCATGCCTTGCCTATGCCCAGCAGGCCGGACACTAGAGTAGGCTTAAAACCTTCTCTTCCCACTTCCTGGCTGTAGAGACGTCAGTCCTAACTCCTCGTTTTTGACTTAGAGGGTCTGGGTGGGTCTGAGAATCTCTGTTTCCAGCACGTTCTTAACTAATGCTGCTGTTGTGTGGAGGGGGTGCAGACCCTGACCTGGGACTACTGTGTTGGCCATGCTGCTCCCTTGAGTGGCAGAGTCTTACCTTGCCCAGCCTGGGTGACTCTCAACGCTGGGCAGCATTTGCCCCTTAGAGCAGCGGTTCTCAACCGATGGGTGGCGACCCCTTTGGGGGTCAGATGACCCTTTCACAGGGGTCACTTAAGACCATCAGAAAACACAGATATTTACATTGTGATTCACAATGGTAGCAAAATTACAGTTATGAAGTAGCAGTGAAAATAATTTTATGATTGGGGGGTCACCACAACATGAGGAACTGTATTAAAGGGTCACAGCATTAGGAAGGTTGAGAACCATTGCCTTAGAGCATGGTATGGGATCCCTGGGGCCTGTCTGCCTGTCTTGTAGTCTTGCAGGCCTCCTGCTTGGGACACAGATTGCTCACTTACCTCAGCTGGAGTCCCTCCCAGGTACCAGGTGTGTCAGTGAAGAAGGATGCTGGAGAGATGATTCTACGATGGCTAGCCCCACTCACCACAGCCCCGCCCCGTGTGTTTACAGAGTGGTCACCCCGCAGTCCATAATCACTCCTGACAGCCTTCATTAAACGCACAGGGGCAATTTATAGTCAATTAAGGTGCAGAGAGCCGCTTCCTTCTTCAGGCACCCCCACTGACACCTGTCACCAAGGGAGTCCCAAGGAATCTGCGGATTGTGTGAAAGTGGGATGTCATAGAAGGGGTGGTGGCTTCTGAAGCTGGGGAACTTCATCCTCTGAGTCTATAGCCACACCATGGCCACAGCTCCCGGCTCAGCGCTCTGTGGTGCATTCAGCCATGGGCTACAGAGGAAGGGCTTGAGCCTGGCTGTTCCCCAAAGGAGTAGTTACTTTGCGTTCAGAGTCTCAGTCTTCTCGACTGTACACTGGGGCTGTTGTGTGTAGTTCACAAAGTGTGATGATGTTGTGGTGAAATAATGCATGTGATGTGCTTGGGTGGTTGGGATGGTTGTCTCTGTCCGAGCTGGGGATGTCGCCTCCCCCTAGGCAGAGCATTGCTACCAACCAGAAGCAACGCAGAGGGCAATAGTGCCACGTCTTCCCTGGCCTCACATAGCCTGGTGTGTGTGTGTGTGTGTGTGTGTGTGTGTGTGTGTGTGTGTGTGCACTCGCTCTTCTAGACAGGGTCTCTGACCCCAGAGAGCTAGGATCTCAGGGTGAACAGCCTCCTCCCCCCAAAGACTAAGTGAATGAAGGTGCTCACCATTGACTCCATGAAAACGGCTGTCGGAAGCTATACTCAAACTCTTAACGTAGTGCATCCACACGGTGGGCTGGAGGAATCCGGCAGCAGAGTGGCATTGCCTCTCAGCCCTCCTGGAATGTAAATATCAAGGTCTGTTTGAGAAATAGCATGTTCTGAAATTAGATCAGGAGCTGTATCGAAAAGACAGACTGCCTAGGACCCCCAAGGGGGCTCACCCCTGCCTCGGCCTGGTGCCCTCATTCATGGTGCTGACATATGGACAATGACACATGACATACGACACATGCCCAGCACAGATCTTGGCACACCATCAAGGCTTCTAAATCTTAGCTTCCCCGCCCCCACCCACTTCCTGGCAGAAAATGACACCTTTTCCTCTCCTGAAATAACATTCTGCCTAGCTCTATGCTCATTAAAGGAATGGTGGGGACAGGGCTACCCCCTGCTGCTCTGCCCTTCTCACCCGGGCAGGCTCCCTTCTCAGCATCTGTGTGTTTGGCTGAGAGGGTGGAGCGTATGTTAGTGCCCGGTAAAGGAGGCTGCTGCTCTTGCCTCCCTCCCTCCTGCCTCTTTCCTCAGCCATAGATTTGGATACTGACTGTCCGTGACCAAGCGGCAGGAAGGGTGAAGCCCCAGGGTGTCTGCAAGTGAGGAACCCCAAGGTCAAATGTATCTTAGTGGTAGTGGGCCTGTTTTGCCTGAATTGGGCCCGCCAACCTCCCACTCTCTGTCCCTTCGTTCAAAGCTGTGATCTGTCATCCACAGATCACTAACCCATCAGGTGGGTATTTATGTCTCTGTGAGGAGGTGAGGAGCAACGGACCCGCTGTAGTCACAGGACTGTGGAAACAACACTGAAGTCTGGGGGCAGCCTACCTGTGTAGACAACAGGGACCTAGATGGCCAGATGCTCAGAATCCCACTAGACCTGCTATTTTTGTCTGGGTGCTCAGGCTCTGGAGACCCCTTGATGTCTTTGATGAGAACTAGTCACATCTAAAAGCAATTCTGTCCTAGACCTGCTATGACAGAGCCTTCCAAAGGCTCCCCTGGCTGGGCAGTGGTGATACTCACCTTTAATCTTAGCACTCAGGAGGCAGAGACAGGTGGTTCTCCAAGTCTGAGGCCAGCCTGGTCAACAGAGTGAGTTCCAATACAGCCAGAGCTATTAGAGAAACCATGTCTTGAAAAACAAAACAAAACCAAACCAAACCCAAAGGCTGCCTCGGGGTGGGACTGAGTGGATCCAATGCTTGGAGATAGAGCAGAGAGTTTGGTATTGCAGGGCAATAGGCCTCTCTCATGGGGAAGTGACTCACTGTTGGCCACGTGTGCTCATGAGTCCCGCACTGGTGGCAGCTAGCTCCTCTTGACAGTTAAAATGAAAAAACAAACAAACAAACAAAAAACAAAAAACAAAAAAAACCCCAAAAACAGAAAAAGGAGTCACCTAAAGTCCCTTGTATTCTAACACTCCTGAATTCAAATCCCCCTTCCCCCAGTCCTCCTGTGTCCTGTAGAGTTAACAGGAGCTGCCATTATGGAGGATACAGTATTAGTTACTTCTTGTTGCAATAAAATGTCTGACCAAAGCAACTTAAAGGAGAGGTTACACTGGCTCACAGTTTGAAGAGATACAGTCCATCATGGCAGGAAGGCAAGATAGCAGGAGCCCAAGGCAGCTGGTTACATTGTATCCACAGTCAGAAAGCAAAAGCGGAGGGGGGAATGGACAATGCTCAGCTAATTTTATCCTTTCTATTCAGTGAGGGATCTCAGCCCATTAGATGGTTCCACCCACATTAAGGGTGGGTGGTACCACTTTAATGAACCCAGTCTAGAGACTCCATGCAGGCATGCCCAGAGGTTTGTCTCCTAGGTGATTCTAGATCCTGTAATGTTGATGTCAATACTAGCCATCACCACTGCGTAGGTACCAAGCCTTTGTGTTTCTCTTCTCACCCACCCTTCATGACCCCTGTGCACGTGGCTGCCAGAGCTGGTCTTCGTGTTGTTGGCATGAGATATTTTGAGCACATGGGGACAGTGTGACATTGCAGTCTGCCAATCAACTCTCCCTACTGCAAGGATGCCTCAGATAATCAATCATATTGTGTGAAAACAGATTTATTTTAAAATTTTTATTTACTTATTGTGTGTGTGTGTGTGTGTGTGTGTGTGTGTGTGTGTGTGTTTTGCCTGCACATATGTCTGTGTACTATGTGCATGCAGTATCCTTGGAAGCCAGAAGAAAGCATCAGAATCCCTGGAACTTGAGTTACTAAAGGTTGTGAGATGGCGTGTAGGTGCTGGGAACGAAACCCAGGTCCTCTGGAAGAGCTGCCAATGCCCTTAACTACTGAGCCATCTCTCCAACTCCAAAGACAGGTTTATTTTGACAACAGCCTGGGCAGTTCCACTCCATGGTCAGTTGCCCCTGTGGCCTGTGGCGAGGCAGCATGCTACCATGGGAAGCATATGTTGGACTGAACATGCTCATCTCATGGCCAGAGAATGACAGGGAAGAGGAAAGAGCTTGGGGTTCCATATTTCCCATGAGGACACATCCTTGTAATGACTTCTCAAAGTTTCCACACTTCCTAATAGCCCTGCATGCTGGGAACCAAGCCTCTTAACACATGTACCTTTGGGGAAAGTTCCTGATCTAAACTACGGCAAGCAGTTAGCTGCTGGCCACATGTGCTTATTTATAAGCAAATTGATCACGGTGAAATAAAAAACCCAGAAAATTCACTTTCTTGTTTCCATTGGCCACCTTTCAAGTTCCCAGTCACCACTTGGGTCCTGTGGCGACTCTGTCAGACAGTGTACACACGGTGTTTCCATTACCACGGACACTTGGGCATGGAGTGTCTGGTTTTGAAATAAGAGCCTGAAACTTGGCAGCATGCCAGAGTCACCCATCTGGGGGACTGTTGACCTTCGCAGGAACGCTCAGGCTCTGGCTACCATTCTCTGAGCCCAACACTCCTCCCTCTGGCCCTAAAGACAAAGAACATTTTCTGCTCGTGGCATAGGAAGAGGCAACACAATCTAGACAAGGCTGAGAGGCTTAGTGGCCCGGGTGATGGAGACAGAGGGCCTGGAGGCAGGCGGCGACAGGAACCTCCGACCCCTAGCCTGTGGTACAGGGTAGCGGTGGGCAAGGTGCTCGCCCTCGGCCCAAGGCAGTCCTGCTGCTTGTGAATTTTTACAGCTGTTTACCTGCTGTTCTGCCCAGGAAGGAAATAACTCTCCCCACGGCCACTATGAATTCTCCGCGGCCCCGGAAAGGCAGGGGCTGTGATGGGAACATTGTCTGTAGTCTTGTCAGGTAGCCACTGTGAGTGACAGGCGGCGGAGGAAGCAAGCCGCTGAAAGCCATTACCCTCGCACTTCAGTGCAGTTGGAAAAATAGTCATAAATTAGTGCCGGGTGCTGAGCGAGGGGAGAGGGAAAAAAAAACCACAAAAAGGGGAGAAAAAAGAAAAAATGCCTCCCTGAAAGTCATCATTTCCCTCCTGAGGGTGGAGGAGCGGATGGCACAGGAGGTGGTAGCTTGGACGCGTCACCTAGCCCTGCCGGTCAGCTGGTTTGGCCATGTTGGTAGATGGAAGCAAAGCCAGTGGGTTGGACTGGGAAGGCCAGAGGGCCGGCTTCCACTCACCTCTCACGGCTGCCCCTTGAGGATGAAGCACCACCACCCCTTGTGCGTGCACACGTGTGTGTTCCCATCCATGTATGTGCTAGTGTGTCTTTGCAAAGTGGTGTTCTGCTTCCAAGCACACCTCGGTCCCCCCGCGTTGTATCCAAGCAAATGGTGTGACCTCTCCTTTATCTCAGGCTGCGCTTCTCTATGTTTTCAGAGAGCCACGTGAAGCACCTTTGCTTGACAAGGCTGCACATGGGCTCTTGTATATGTGTGTGTGTGTGTGTGTGTGTGTGTGTGTGTGTGTGTGTGTGTGTATACATGAGAGTGCACCTCCCCTCAAGGATGCACACCACCTTGGAGGCTGCTATTTATGAGGCAGAACTCGGAGAGAGGAAAAGGCCAGCACTATGGGGGTGATCCTCACTTATAGGTCACAGGCTCCAGATTCTCAAAGGGGCCATGAGTAGGGGCCAGGCACACGGCAGACAGGTCTAAGCTCCTTTGGAGTTCCCAGAGCTAAGAGTGGAGGGTGGGTGGGAACTGGGCTGTGATTAAACACTTGCCTAGGCTCTCAGCATGTTAAGTGTGCAAACAAAACGGTGTGAACTTGAGCCACAGCAAATCTGTAGGTGAATCCTGTGGTCGTTAGACCTTAAAGAAATCTGTTCAGAACAGATGGCTGGGTCCCATCCCTGGGATTTGGGGAGTTCAGTTTTAGCAGGTGTGAGATGGGATGTGGGGGTGTACATTTCTGCTGTGGTCTGGGTGATGTTGATGCTATTGGCCTGAAGAGCCCGCATTCAGAACTACTGCTGGTGAAGACTAGACTGTACTTCAGTGAGACCCCCAATACCTGTGATGGTAGGGAGGGAGGTCGTGCAGCCTAGTAGTTATAGCATGGTTGCTGATTGCTGGGGCTCAAAGACTGTCTCTGCCACCTACCTCCAGTGTGTCCTTAGTCTAGGAACTTAGCCTCTCTGGTCTTGGCCTTCCTCTGCTGTGAACTGGGAGAGGGAGGAGATCTACGCCCAGGGCCAGAGTGGAAATTTGACATGTTTAACAAAGCTTAGAAGAGATATCATCAGCCTTTGGGTGGCTGTAGTCACCTCCTTTTGCAGAAGAATGAACTGAGCTAAAGGTCACCCTGCACATCCAGCAACACCTCACACCTGGTCCCCAACTCCGAAGCTCATCAGTTTCTCTTTGCTTGGGTCCTGCTAGGCCCCGTGTCCTATCTCAGTGATAGGTGAGCTGCCTTTCCTGCCTGGTGATGTGTGTGAGATGAGGGTAGACCTTATTCCTTCCCTCTCAGCAAAAATAGTGGGATAGAACAAGTCCCATAGGTCACTCTGACACCTTGCTCTGGGGTGAGGCCCAGACCACCACCTGCTCCTGCAGCTATGGTACTTTAAAGTCAAACTTGAGACTTCCCTGGAATGGCTGGGATGGAGAAAAGCCTGAGAGCTGGCTATACATGTACACACACGAGGATACAGGGACCCATGCACGCGGCACATCCGCGTGTACATATGGTCCTGTGCACACAGCACTCACTCAGTGCCTCCGGAACCCTACTGTCTTTTTGTGGCCCTTTGCAAAGGGCAGGCTTCCTTGGCAGCGAGGGCAGCATAGAAGGGGCTGGTCCCCAAGACTCCTGTTTTCCATTCTGGAGGGTCCTATAGGCAGGAGTCTGGGGGCAGGTTCTCTATCTTGGTAATGCGCATCTTGACTGTGTTTCTCCCAGGGATCCTAGGAGTCCCCTGGGAACTGCATGGTACACTGTCATTGGTGGCATTCTGCCCCATTCCTGAATTCCCGCTACGTTCACTTCTCAGCTAACTCAGCCACCCAGGCTGGACGTGAGCTGCACTACAGCAAGCTAAGAAAAGTAAGGTAGGCACAGGAGAAGAGACCCTCAGAGCAAGGAACCAGAAGAAATAGCACAGAACAGCACTTAGGCCACTTGTAATACAGCCCACACCAGGCTGTAAGGCTCCTGGCCCAGCCACCAACCAGGTCTGACCTCCCTCTCCTGTTGTCTCTCCTGCTTGCTGTGTGTTAGCACCCAGCCTTGGTGTGAGCCAAGGATATCCTCACCCCAGGGCCTTTGCACTTGCCGGTCTTTCTGCCTGGACCTTTCCCCCAGAGTCTTTGCAGATAATCCACTCCCATATCCCTCTATCCAGCTCTAGAGAGCAGGAACCTTCTCTTTTCCATGCTGTGACCCAGGTGCCCAGCTGAGGGCCTGGCACTCAAGGGACTTTTTTAAATGGATATTTATTGAATGAAAAAAAAATACATGGATGGATGTTAGAGTGGGTAGACAGAGGAGAAATAGCAGCACCTGGGTAGGGAATACTCTAAGCCCCAGCTTCTTAAACTGTTAGGTTACAGCCCACTCCCATGCCATACAACTGAATGCGGTGGTTGTGGAAAAAAAAGTCAGCCACAGTAAAAGTTTTCTGGAGACTCAATGGTCAAAGATGAATTCAGAATTAAACACATCGTGACTAGAAGGTGCTTCTGTGTCCCATCATGTGGCATCACTGAAGCCTTGGGTTTGAGCACACAACACACACACTCTGCACTGTGCATGCCCTCTCACTACACAGTGCCAGTGAATGTTGCCCGAGACACCTCGGCTCCGATTCGAGACTACGGTGTGTTTTGAACGACAGTATTGTTTTCCCTTTGCAGACAAAACTTTCTGCTCCTACAGAAACGTAACAGTTTAATTATGGGAAACGGAGCCTCTTCTCATTTTCCAGCCACTATTCTTCAGCGTACAAGTATCAAATTAGCGTGCCTTTGGATTGGATTGTGTTAGGATGGTATGATTTTTAAAAATTGCTCTTGGAGTTGCTGACTTGGTTTCATAGCAAATCTTTCAACGAATTCTGGTTTGGGGTTAGGACAGAATTTCCAATAAATTCAGAAATGGCCCTAAACATACTTCTGCCATTTTGTGCTCTGAGTTTATGTGAAGCAACATTCTCTGCACTCATAATGGTGAAATCAAAACCTGAGTCAACCCTGAAAAAACACTGAAGATGCCCCCTGGCCCACTGCACCAAATATTCAGCTAAGGTATAATTATTTTTGTAAAAATAAACACGCATATCCTCTTGTTGGTAGGCAAAATTGCTTTCCCCTTTAATAAGTGGTGAAATGAAGTGTTTGTCAAAGAATTGCTTGAGAAACTTGCTTATGATTTATTATCAGTAAGTGTTTGAACAGCACTTCATATGCCTGTACATCTGAGGTAGTGTAAAAATTTATTGTGTAAAATGGGGTCATGAGTGAGCCAAGTTCAAGAAACCATGTACTAAGGAGTCAGAGAGCAGTTGTGAGCCCAGGGGAGAGTGGCTGAGCAGTGGGCCCAGCTGGATGGGAGGGTTGGAGAAGAGAGTTACAGCAGAAGGTAGGGGGCCCCCATGTGGAGAGCCTTGGGCCAAATCCTTAACCTCTAGACTTGTGCCTAGGTACTAGTGAGCATCAAGCGTGCGTAGATAGCAAACGCGGGGTCTTTGACGCAGCCCCCTCATGGTACTTCTTATGTCTAAAGCTTTGGTGGCTCCCATTGGCCCTGTATCCTTTCCAAGCTCCTTAGTCACCAGATCAGGCCAACTGTGATCAGACCACGGCCCTTGGAGGTGTGTCTGGGCAGCCCGTATGGATGCTCGCTTCCCCTAAAAAGAGCTATGGTCCCCTACTTCCTCCTCAGGGTGGTTGTTGGTAACTTTCTCTTTCTTTACTGGAATAATAGGTCTGAGCACATGAGACCTGTGCCCTGAGGTGGGCCGACAGCTGATCTCAGCGCTGTCCTTGCTACCCATAGGTCCCTGGTCAGCTCCGCTCCCTACCGTGCTGATGCCCAGGAGGGCCTTTTATTTACGTGGGTGTGAGGGAGAGACAATAGCCTCTTGTCTCCCAGGAGCCCCAAGCCTGGCTTGTACTCCTTAACTCAGATCCTCTCTCTCCTCCTGCCACATTCTAACTTTCTTTATTTCCATTCAAGTTAAAACAATGTGTTCCACTGTAACACTGTTGAAACACAGTAAGCCATGAGTTAGTGGATATGATAAATACATTCTGACACTTGCATACATGTCATTGAAGCCACAGTGAGCTCCTCTGCACCCCTAGGGTGTCTACTGTTCCTTTGTCTCCTTCCTCCCGCACCAGGTGATGCCCCCACACACCTCCAATACTATGGGTTGGCTTGTTTCCCCAGAAGCTCAGTGGATGGAAGGCTATTTCAGACTCTCATTCTGCATAATTGAATAATCATTTTGAGATTCATTCTTACCGTTGGGTATGTCAACAGTTTATCCCCACAGGGGTGCTAGGATCCCAACTCAGGACGTCATGCTTGTAGGGCATACTTTACTGTCTTCTCCCTAGCCCTATTTTTTCTTTTTTTCTCTCTTCTTCCTTCTCCTCCTTCTCCCCTTCCTTTTCCTCTTCCTCTTCTCTCCTCTTCTTTTTCTTCGAGACAAGATCTCATGTCGCCTAGCCAGTAGCCCAGCCTGGCCTCGAACTTACTGTGTGACTGAGAATGACTTTAAAGTCTTGACCCTCTTACCTCCACCTCGTGAATGCTGGGATTGTCTTTATGTGCCACCATGCACAGGGACATTTGGATTTCTCCTAAGTCAGGGCTCCTCCAAATGAAGCCACCACGAACATCTATGTAATTTGCACACGCAAGACTCGAGTCCTTGAGTTGGGGACATCAAGGGAGCAGTCTGCAGGCTGGCAGTGAATGGCAGGCCGGGTAGAACGGCAGTGCCAGGAACTCCCTGTGCTCCGTGCCTGCCCCCTTTATCTATTAAGCCCGCTGAGTGGTAAAAGCCGAATGGCCCCAGGTGGTGGGATAATAACATCTTTAATTGTTCTCTGAATGAGATTAACTTCTTATCTGACAGTTTGACATCTTTACTGTTATTAATGCCCAAATAATGCATTGTTATTTTTATAAACTCCATGGTGGCAAACGTATTTTCCTTTATTTGGATTAAAAATAGATATATTTGTTACTTCTCATTACCCCAGGCTGGGTCTCTGGCTAGGGAATGTGGACTGGGTAAAGAGAAGCCACATCCGCCTGTCACCTCCCAAGTGGCCTAAGGGGCTGGGCCCTAGAGCTAGTCACTTGGTAACCACACACCTGAGGCTTTGGTGAGCTATGAGTACCATGTCTCTATGCCCGCCTGGGAAGACATGTCGTTTCCAGCTGTCCTGGATGTTCCTGGCCCCTGGACATTGCTCTAGAGCAGTCTGGATGCATTGTCACAGGCAGTTTGAAGAGCGGTGCTTGACTTCTTAATCTTAAGCTGAACTCGGCATAGGTCCTCCACAACATGAATTAGGCAGAGGACAACGTCAAGAGAGAAAGGAGGAACCCGCTGAAAGAAAAAAAAAAAAAAAGGACCTTCACTTAATCATTTGCGAGCTTGTGCGCATTCACTGGTGCCCTATTGTGTGCTAGAGGCTGAAGGGTCCACAGAGTCTGCCTCCAGGTCACCTGTGCTAAAGGAGGTCCAGGGCAAAGTGGGCGGTACTGAGGCCATAGAGCCCAAGCTCATTGTCAGAACATCTGGGTCCAAATCCAAATGTCTCAGCACAAACTATTCATCTTCCCTGAGCCTCGGCTCCCCTGGTCTGTGAAATGGAGAGTAAAGTATGCATTTCCACAAGTCCATGTAAACACAGTGGCTCTGCTGCCCGGGGCTCAGGAGAGCCAAAATGATGTCAGTGGTAATTATTCTAGTGCCACCTGCTCTAAAGCTCTGGTGGGGGTGGGGCCCCGTGGAACGACTGCTGAAGGGGGGGGGGTCAGGAAGCGGCAGGAGGGAGCTCCACCTACTCTGTGGCTCTTCACCTGCCACCAGGCCCCCTGGCACCTCCACTTACCCCATCGTTAGCCAGGCTGTCAAGGTCGATAATGCCTCTGCCTTGGAAATCTGGCGCCGACGTCTTTATCAAAGCCAATATTAATTTTCACTAATTAGGAGCTGCCGCTAATGAGTGTCACAGCTAATTTAGCTCATCTGTAACCCACCAACAGCACCATTCTTGGACCAGGCTCCCAGGTCCAGGATGCTGGTGCCCGCCACCTCCCTGCTCCCTGGCCACAGTGCAGGAGCCACCAGCTGCCGGTGTTTCTGTTCCTTTGAGTTGCCCTGGCTGGCTTGCTCTGCAGAGGGTCTGGTGGCCTCTGCCCCCAGGAACCCCCCCCCCCCAGGGAGGGGTCAGTGTGTGTCCCGCTGATCCTGAGTTTGGGTTCTGAACTCCCTTGGATAATTCCTTCCCATTAGGACCGTATTCCCACAGAAGCGCTACCTGCATCCCATTGCCTTCTCTGCTTTCATCAGGAAGCCTTTTCCCTCCTAGAGTCTGGACTCACTGGACACATGCTTGGGAGTTAATCAGAGACTGGTATTGAGTGGGGAGATGGGGCCTGGGTTCTGGCTGCTCAAAGCCAGTAGGCCTATGCCTCAGTTTCCTGAAGAAAGTTGGTTAATATCTTGGGAATCGTGATAGCAAATCAAAGCATGTGTGAGCTCTCTCCTTGATCACTGTGCCTCAGTGGTCTTCATTGCTAGTCTTGCTCTATCAGAACCTATCGCTTTGAGGGAACTGACCTGCATACTCCCCTCTCCGTCAGTTAGCCTGCACAGGGCTTTGCCTAGAGCTGCCACGGAGGCAAGAACCAAGCTGCCACAGGCCCAGCTCACAGTGAGGTACCAGGAATAGTTAAGCGAACTGAACAAACCTGAATTCTTTCCCCCACCTCTCTGAATCTGTTTCCCTGTCTGCAGACTGAGGTCGCCCCCAGCTCTTCTCTCCCAAGATCCTAGGAGGTTCTGGGTAAATAGTAGGTGAGCCGGCAGGCCTCTGCCCTCACCCCTACAAGAAAGACTAGGCAGGTGACTTGTGCCCCGAGGCCTTTGGGGGGTCACTACCACTTCCCAGCTTGGGCTGGGATCAGGTCCTGGTCTGAGCCGTTTAGCCCGGTCACAAAGCCACTTTGCTGTGCTGATATCGTTCCCTCCCTCCCGTCTACTTCCAGTTGACATAGAGAAGCCTTGACTCTCAGACACCCCAGCCCCCTGTGCTGAACAGAGTCCCCTCACCTCCCTCCCCTGCCCTTCTTGGCTCCTGCATGCCACTGGGGAACCAAAGGAAGGCCGTGTGGGGAGGGAGGTCTATGCGTGGGAGGACTCCTGTCCTGACCCTCTCAGTTCTTGCTGTACAGCCCAAGCCCTGGACTCGGGGAAGGGAGGGCTTTGGAGGGCTGGGCAGGCGAGGACGTCTTTTTCTGCACTTATCACCTCTGAAAAGCGACCTTCAGGCCGAGCCAAGTTTGGGGGAAGTGCCTTCAGGCGTGACAGATTTGACTATAAATCTTCTGCATTAATGCCCGGTTCCCAAGGTCTGTCATTCTGTATGCCACGTGACAAGTACAAACTGTGCAGGACCCATCAGTCACCTGTGGGTCCCCGCCCCCACCGGCTTTGTCTGAGGCAGTGGCAGGCTCGGGGTAGGTCGTGAAGGAAAAGGGTCTGGCAAACTGGCTGATGTCAGGAGGTGGGGTGGCTGTCAGGAGAGCTGGGGTGAGGACGAGGCGGACTGCAGACAGAGGCTGGATAAATGGGATGCCTTTCTGTGCCTGGGTCCTGGAGGTGGGTGGGGAGGAATATAGCCTTCCAGTTGGGAGCTCAGGGCAAGCTCTGGCATCTCGGCCTCTTGCTCATCTCCAGCCTGCTGTGCTGCTCAGTCGGGCTGGCTGCCCTCTCTGGGCCTCAGTTTCTACAATGGAGTGAGTGTCTGAGATGATCTTTGAAATCACCCCTCTCTGGTGGCGCACGGCTCCCTGTAACCTTCCAGCTGCTTCTGGACCCTTGGAGGCTAGTCTCTTGATGGGACCACAACCAGGTGGGAGAGTCTGTTGGAGATGCATCAGCTGAGTGACCAATGTTCCTTCCTTCCCATCCAAGATACAGGGTGCTGGAATCGGTGGCTGGACCTTTGACAAGGGGTGATATTTATGTAGGCACATACCTACACAGGGGACCTACATCCTTGCTCTTTGCTCCTGGCCCCAGCTATATCAAGTGTGTGTGTGTGTGTGTGTGTGTGTGTGGACTTCATTGACATGAAGCTTGCATCTAGAAGGGTGTGTGGAACCTCCACTTCAGCCCTCTCCCTGTATTGACAATGAGTT
Organism: Peromyscus attwateri; assembly: GCA_902168425.1. Classification (NCBI taxonomy): domain Eukaryota; kingdom Metazoa; phylum Chordata; class Mammalia; order Rodentia; family Cricetidae; genus Peromyscus; species Peromyscus attwateri. The sequence continues at coordinate 27,910 of CABHPP010148717.1, forward strand.
CAGTACTCACACAGGGGGAAAGATGTGACTGAGGTCACACAGCTGGCCAGGTTGGAAGCTAATAGGGAGATGTGACCTCACTTGCTCCTTAGGTTCTCAGGCCTCTGTCTTTGGTCCCTTCCCTGCATCCTGCACAACGTCTCTCCTGTGGCCTCACTTTAGCTGCCCTGTGCAAGAGCCAACTTGAGAGATCGCTGTCTCTTGCCCCAGAGTTCTGCACGTGGATGTCACCTGTCTCCCAGGCCTTGGCACCAGGCATCTCAAACTCAGCTTCAAAGACAAATCTGCTCCCTCCTTAAATTCTTCTAGCTTCTAAAATCCACTAGCTGCGAAGCCAGAACTTTGCAGGCCAATACTCCTGTCCTTAAGCCTTTTTACAAAATCACTGGATCTTGTTTCTGTTTCCAAAATGTCTCTCAAACAGCCCTCCTCTTTTCTGCTTCACTCTTGCTATCTCTACTTAGTCTGGAACCAGCAAATTCCAACTCTCAAATCACTTAAAAAAAAAAAAAATCCTGTGCCCAGGCAGACATCACTAGTCAATCGCCGTACTGCTTCTCTTCTGTGCACAGCATCCCAGGCAGCCATTACCAGTCTACCAGTGTGGGTTCACTGAATAAAAGTGACCGTGTACCTGTGGCCCATCTCTCACTCCCTGACCTCCTACATAGCTGTCAGAGGGATCATTTTTACAGTATAAGGGAGCTAGATTCCTCCTTTACTTTCAAATCCTTTTATCATTCTCTATGGCCAACAGAATGAGGTTAAAACTTCCCAGACGGACAAGATGGCTCAGTGGGTGAGGGCCACAGTGGGTGTGACTGCTTGCCACATACTCCTAGTGACATGAGCTTAATTCCCGAAACCCGCGTGAAGGTAGAAGGGGAGAACTATCTCCATGAAGTTTTCCTCTGACCTCCACATTCTACACATGTGCTCCCTATCATATACATACCTTCCCCTCCCACTAAATAAAAAAAAAAACATAGAATTTCTTAAGCCCACCTGCAAGGCCTTCCTGGCCCTGCCTGTGAGCCACTTGGTCTCCCCACTTGTGGCTGCAGAGCTTGTCCTCCCATCCCTGCCACTCTTGAAGACTGACAGTTTTGTGGCCAGGCCTTATACCTGTCCTCATACCTCAGGGCATTTGCTCCTGCAGCTGTCTGCCAGGGATGCCTCCACCTTCCTTTGCCTCCTTGCCCTTTGGTACTCCGTCTTTCCGGCCTCCCGGGAACTATCTTAGTCCACGATAGTGTGTTTCCCTCTGCCACCCAGCTCGGCACCACATCTGTTTGCAACTTCAGCATTTCCCTAGGCGACCCTGTGCAAACAAGCAGTGTGCCCCAGATCACCCTTGTGCAAGGAGAGTCTTCAAAATAAGTTAAAGTCTTTAGACCTGGGCTGGAGAGGTGGTTCACCAGTTAAGAGTGCAGACTGTTTTTGCAGAGGAGCCAAGTTAGGTTCCCAGCACCCACAGAAGGCGGCTCACAATTATCTGTAACTCTAGCCACAAGGGGATCTGTTGTCCTCTTCTGGACTTCATGGGCAGGTGCACTCACATGTCCCACCCTCACCCCTATATACACATTAAAAAAATTCTTTGTACCTTTCAGCCTGTGATGGACGAGGTCTGGTCAACTCTGAGATGCCCACCGGCATTTTTCTTATTGCTCTGATAAAAAATATTTGGCTTCTTTTTAATGGTACCCGTCTGTCTGTTTAACAAACATATTTTCCTTGGCCCTGAAATTCCTTGCCTTTTTTTTTTTTTTGTAAACTGTAAGTTATTCAAAGCTTTCTGTTGTCTACTCTGCTCATAATTGCCATTATAAACTGGGCTATAAGCAGCACACAAGACCCATGCCACAGCCTGAATGATGGGATGCTTTGAAATTTCCTCTGCCAAATGAATCAGTTCATCATCCCTGAACTCCACTACCCGTTAAAGTCTTGGGACAAAGAAAAAGACGTAGACAGGTTTTTTGCTTACAGTGGGCAATCTCACCATGTGTAAGGGCAGGTTCTGGGTAAACAGTGGTGAACAAAACACAGGGTGTATTGAAGCAAGACCATATCAACCAGATGCCTTGTAAAGAAAACCAGGCCCAGGTTGCTCTGAAGGCCTGCTGTCAGGGACAAGGCCCGGATGAGGGTGCACTTCATCACACTTGACAGCATTGGTTGATAGGTCCCTGTTAGAGTGATATATGAGGTGATAGAATCAAGGATGGCTCCCAACCTCTGGCTTTGGGACCTGGTCAGGGAAGGATGTCTTCAGATGGGGGATCTGCTTTAGAGACATCCAAGTGGGCTTTCTGAAAATCCACAGGTGGACTGCTTGGGAACTTGGGCCTGGGATTGATGTTGACAAAGAGGGATCTCAGACCATGCCAGGGAGTCCACCCCGATCTCTCTCATTCTCCAGCTGTGGTCCCGAGTCAGTCCCATTTTCTCTGCTGGAGGCCAGAGCTTGCCTATGCATGTGGATGCAATGGCCTCTCCTGAGTAATGTAGACCCACCCCTAGCCTGAGGACCCCTCAGAGGAGTACTCTGGTAAACACAGATGTCTCAGGAAGCACACAGTACCACTCTAGAGGCTGCAGAACACCAGCAGAGGGGTGAGGTTTACTGGTTTCTTATTTGATGCAGTTGATAGTAGACAACCCAGTGTCCATACCAACAGCCTTAGAATCAGAGCCGAAAAGAGGAAAGGGAGTCTGTTTGGGAGGAAGAGGTTATTATGATTCCAAGGAAGGGGTCAAGACTCAAGAGAACATTGCATAGTGGCTCTTTTTGGGGGGTTTGGGTTAGATTAGACCAAGGTAATTGGGGGCCCCATGGCCTAAGCCAGGCCCTGGGTTGTTATCTCTTTGCACTGTGGTGCCTCAACAAGTGATCTGGTTACTGCTAACCTGGGTTAAACAACAGGGCCAGGAGGAAGCTTTAAGGCTGGGCTAGGAGGCTGGAAGAAGCCACTGGGGAAAGAAGCTTGGGTGAGTCTCTACTCCATAGCATCACCCTGAGCATCAGACACAGGACCTCTCTCCTACTGCCTGGACTGAGCCTGGCAGGATGTGATGGGCCGTTGGGGCAGCCAGATCCTAGCATTGCCTGTGGTCCTTAGCCTGCATGAGATATAAAGCTCCCACCAGCCCCCAGCAGTGGTCTGCAGGGCTTCCTGGCTATTATAGGTTAGCCTGTGCTGAGAGATGTCCAGAAGTGCACCATAGAGGCCACGTTAGGGGCTATGTGGGTGGGGCTCCCTTCCTGCCCTTCCCTCCACAGAGGAACTAGAGCTGGGCAGGAGCCTTTGAAAGGGACCAGGCCACATCCTGGCATCTCCATTCTAAGGGTCCCTCACTAGCAGCTGCTGAATTTCCAGGCACAAGAGCCCCTGCCCGAACCTCCCATCTTTTTTTTTTTTTTCAAGACAGGGTTTCTCCATGTAGTTTTGGTGCCTGTCCTAGATCTTGCTCTGTAGACCAGGCTGGCCTTGAACTCAGAGATCCACGTGGCTCTGCCTCCCAAGTGCTGGGATTAAAGGCGTGCACCACTACCGCCAGGCTCCTCCCATCTTTTTAATCACTTCCTCTCTCCCTGCTCTGGAATTCCTTCCTTTCTCTCCCACCCCCTCCCTCCCCTCTCTATTTGCACTTTTCTGTTTCTTCCAGTGTCAATTCTCTTTCATAGAATCCTTTGCACGAAGGACTTCAATTCCAGGATCCCTTGCAGCTCTACCCCTCCCTGTCTGCCCAGACAGCTACCTTAAAGATAGCCTATTAATATTCTCTTCTCGCTGCCACAGGTTGTGCTCATGCTTACAAGTGTCTGGCTTTGAGAAACCTGTGCCCTGGACCATAGTGGAGAACCAATGCTGAGGAATGGCCTACCCAGGCTTCGAGAGGCTCCTCTTCCCAGGGGCACACTGATAGTCCCAATGCTGGGACCACACAGAGGCAGAGTGGGTTTGCAGTGGAGGAGTGAAGGGTGTCAGGCTCCTTGTTTATTTCAGATCTTTCCTCCAAAGGGACTGAAGCATGAGTGGTGTCAGGAGAAGATAAAATACCGTGTGTGTGGAGGAAGTAGAGGCGTTAGGTAGCAGCAGGTGCCCGAGCTGAGCCGATTACAACCTTTGGACATTGCATGTGGCCCCAAGTTTTCTGTCAGTTAAATTGAAAGAGAGCCACATGGAGGTGTTTCCAGGCAACAGATAGTGTGTCATTCATCTATAGAGACAGCATTCCCACCAGGAACACATCTCAAGCAGGAATTGATCCCCTGGGGCTCAGTACACAGGATATCAAGTGGATGGTATCTTCAACTGCGCTCATAGGACTATATACCTGTCCTGGTACTGACTGGAACAGGGCCTGGTATTCCAAAACTACTCCATAGCAGTTACCCACAGATTGTAGCATTCTGGAGCCCTCCCTCCAGGCTAGGGTAGCCTCAGGACTCAGTGCTCCTCAGATGCTGAAGTTATTCTTGGAGCCAATACAGGTGACACGTTGACTCAACCATCCAGTAGGACCTGATCAGCTGCCACAGACACTCTGTTCCCAGGGGAGCAGGCCAGGACACAGAGTCGGGGTGTCCGCCTGGCAGTAGCTCTTTATCTACCATTTGTGGTAGCTGTTATGGAGTGCACCAGCTGGATCTCAACCTCTCACCCCAGCTCTCTCTTTGATAGTCTGTCTTGCTCTGTTCCCAGCATCCTTCACTTAACCAGGCAAGTCACATTCCTATTCATCCCTCTGGCACCATCTCCCCAGTCCTCATGCCTACAGGGAGGTTGACCTTCATAACTACAGTGATAGGAAAGGAGAGATGCTCACCCATTCCAGAACCTTCTCCATCCTCTGGCCACTTCCTGGGTTTAGCCCTTTCTGTGGATTGGTTAATGTTATCTTCTCTACCCGTGTTTCACATCCATCCTACATGTGAGGGAAGTATCGTCAAGTTCTAATTCTGGGACCAAGTGAAGCAAAAATTGTTTGGTTGGTACATACATGCACCCTGCTTGTGCTTGCGGCTCCCCACTGGTAACACATGCAGTCACATCCCTCCCTCCCTCTTACACGCCCTTGCACACACATTCTTCTTCCCCATCGTCTCAGCTCCCAGAACAAGGTGCTGGCCCTTGTCCTCCAGCCAGAGTGATCCTGTAAAATCCAGTTTAGGGACCCTCCCCTTGTCCTTACACCTGGGGCCACAGTGTCCCAAAGTATGTTCCCGGGGAGGGGGGCAAGGACCCGAGGCTCCATGGCTCCATTACTCACAGGTGGGAGGATGCAGGAACAGTCGGGTCGCTCTTAAACGTCTCTCCACGTCGTCCTCATTAATAACTGTAATGCCAGCATCACCCGCTCTTAAATAGCCTCATTTATCAACAAGCAATTTGCCGTGGCGAGGTGGCAGGGACACAGATAAGCAGACGGGGCCGGGGTGCTTGCAAGACACCTGCCAAGTATCTTCGCTTCTCCTCTCCCAGCTCTCAGGGGAGCGGGAGGAAGGGGCAGTAAGCAGGAAGCTGGGAGAGGTGAGATTGCAGCCTCACGAGATTATCTCCTCTGGGTGCAGAGGGTCTGGCCGGGGTGAGGCAAGACAGTGGGGTGCTGGCCAGATCCCTTGGCCCTCTGGGGAACTCAAGTGGTCACAATAGGTCCTCTGTCTGCAGCTCCTTCTAGAGAAGTCAGCCAAGTAAGTGCACCTATATGTGAGGAGGTATGGTCAAGTTCTAATTCTGGGACCATGAAAAACAAACAAAAAAAATTGCTTGGTTGGAACATACACACACACACACACACACACACACACACACACACACACACACAGCCCTCTGCCACTTCCTGCTGATGCCCTTGGGGACACCTTGTGATGACTCCTTGTATCACCTATCAACATGGGCTGTGGTGGCAGTCTTGCCTTGATTCTTATCTTACAAGGCGCGTGTCTGAGGTTTTTCCCATGAGCTCTCACCACAGTCTCTGCTTTGTACATTTTATCCTGCTGAGGATAGTCCCATCTGTCTCCAGCTGTTGGGCTTATCAAGAATAGAGTTGACTTCTTGTGCACAGACAGACTCCCCATCTGTAAAATGGGAACCTCACACACCCAAGTCCTTGCACACCCCCAAGGGCTGAGTCAGATGTGTACTTGGGTGCAAATCAGGATTTTGTTTTTCACCAGGAGGGGTCTGTGGGTTGGCAACTGCTGGAACTGGTTGGTTGGTCCACTGGATAAATGATGGTACTGACTCATTTTATGTCAACCTGATACAAGCGAGGGTCATTTGGAACCTCAGGTGAGAAAATGCCTCTACTGGATTGGCCTGTAGGACAAGTCTGTGGGACATTTTCTTGACTGATGATAGATGTGGGTGGTGCCATTCCTCAGAAAGCGGTCCTGAGTTTATAGGAAAGCAGGTTTAGTATGTCATGGGGAGCAAGCCTATGAGCAGCTTTCCTCCATGGTGGCTTCTGCTTCAGTTCTTCCCTCCAGGTCCTGGACAAAAGACTACAAGCATTAAGCTAAAATGAACCCTTTCCTCCTCAACTTGCTTTTGGTTGTTGTGTTTTATCATAGCAATAGAAACCCTGAGAGAATGACTGTCAAAGACCTGGGCTTGGTCTTTCCCCAGGTCCATCCTGTGTCAACCTTTGACCTTCTGACCTCATCTGCCACATTGCAGGCAGCTGCAGTGAACAACCGAGTTTTTTGGGTGGGGTGTGGGTGGGGAGCAGAACCTTTCATCCAAATAAACCTTGCCTCCTGCCCCCAGCAGCCTCTCCTGCCACCCCATTGACTGTGATATGCTAGAAGGCTTGCCCACAGCCCCGTCTATCTGCTGAGGCTGGGAGGTAGTCCTCCCTTGCCTAAAAGCTCCCACACTGTCTAATCAAATACACAGCATCAGAGTGTGGTGTGGCTGCTGGGCAGGGTCAGGCCTGGGAGCTCCTTGGCTCTCAGCTGGCATCCTGTTCTCAAGACGTCCTGATTCCATGGCTGAGCCAACAGGGGGTGCCATTTTTGTGTCTTATGCTGAGGTTCTTGGACCAAACTGGCACCCATGAAGCCACAATTAAGCCTGGTTCATGTTCCTAGAGGATAAATGTTATTTGATAGTGAGATGGAAAAACTATTTTAAAGTCAATGTAACTGTACTATAGAATATAATTCAGAGTTTGCATTGGTTTTCAAAACAACCCTGAGCTCATTAAAGACCAGTCACACCTGTCCTGTCACTATTAGATTCTCAGTGAAAACACCTTGAATGAATGAATGAATGAATGAGTAGACTATTAAATGCAAGGTTTTGAATTAGCAAAACCTTTGGGATCTCTTCTTTGGGGCTTTGTCAGGAGAGGTCCATGTCCCCCTCCTCAAGAGGCATTTTGGCAGGAATCACTAGACGAGCATTTTGTGTGGTGGAGACCCAGTGCTTCTGAGAGTACAGAGGAGAGGGGAATGGAAGAGGCGGGGATTATCATGGAAGGCTTCCTGGAGGAGGGGCCTGGAGTTCAGAGAGAAAAGATGGGCAGAGGGGTGAGTGCAGTGTTTTTACAGCACTGGTCAGGTGAGCACCCAGCAGGAGTATGTGTGATGCCAAAGAACAGAGGCTCTGGTGCAGGCAGCATGCTTTACAATGATCTCCTTGATCTAAAGGTTTCCTTAGGCAATTTGTGTCAGCCTTCAGCAGAGTGGGGCCTGTGCCACAGTCTTCATTTTGCACCCCCAAATAAGCTCAGGACACAGTCTCCATCCATAGTGATCAGGAATACAGATAGACAGTTTTTGACCTGTTGTTATGTCCACTCCAGCCGTGACCCTTGGACCACATCTTAGCCCAGGCTGTCTAGAAAGATGCTCTGAGGTGAGGATCAAGAGGGGTGGGGTGTACCAGAGCAAGGGCGGCAAGACTGAGCAGAGGCTGGAATGGAGCCGTGAGACAGCTGCAACAAGACTGTCAGCTTGGGGAGGCCTGGGGCGGGGGAAATCAGGGAGTCAGGTCTTCTGTCCTTCCAGCCACTCATTGGGTACAGATTGTGGCTAGTGAGGAGGGGTGAACTTGGGTGAGAATTGTGATGTGTACCCTCCCGGTTAGCAGAACTAGTCCTCCCTCATCTCTGCCCAGGATGGTCCATACATACAATTGCATGTATGCAGATGCACACATTTTCATGTTCATTTACCTATGCATAACATAAACACATCTCCAGAAGGATACACTTGAAACTACACGCAGCAGTTCTTAGAAGGTAAGACCTAAGGAATGTTGTGTGATATTTTGTTTGTGTTCTGACAAATAAGGCTTGCCTGGAGATCAGAGTTTGGAGCTAGCCACTAGTTAACCATAGAAGCCAGATGGTGGTGACTCACATCTTTAATCCCAGCATTTGGGAGGTCATGCCTTTGATCTCAGCACTTGGGAGGCTCATGCTTTTAATCCCAGAACAATCGAGAGGTGGAGACAAGACTATAAGGCGGGTGGAGACAGAGTCTCAGCCCCCTTTCTGTCTGAGGATTCATAGACTAATTAGGATCATATTTCATCTGGTGCCCAATGTGGGGCTTGAACCCATGACCCTAAGATTAAGAGTCTCATGCTCTACTGACTGAGCTAGCTGCCCTTTTGGTCTGAGGATTCGTAGAGGTAAGAAGTCTATAGTGGCTGCTGCTCTGCTTCTCTGATCTTTCAGGTTATTACTCCAATATTCGACTCTTGATTTTTATTGATAAGACTACTTAGGATCACGTTTCAAAGGAAGCATCCAGTTAGAGACCAGTGTCTGACCAAGGAAGCAATTCTACCCAGGTCTTGCTTGGTGAACCAGTGAATTTCCCGTGGTTACACACAGGAATGTGGGTACAGGGCTGTTTACTGAGCATGGAGAAACTTACTGGCAGCTACTCCACTGAAGAATACCACTCCCAAGCAAATTTTAATCACTTGTACATCCTTGGGGAGGGGAGGGGCCTCATGCACACTTGCCTTGAGGATGTGAGTGGGTCTGGTTTTGTGAAGATCTCTTGCAGGTAACCATGGCTGTTTTCCTTCCAAAATGGCAGCAACCATGTGGGTCCTGGTTCCATAATAACATGGTCTTCATTGGTCTCTGGTGTGAATGTTTTGCCATCTCAGTTATCCTGGTTGGCCCTGGTGAGAGCTAGATTAAAAATTGCTTGGGGAAGGTATTCTTCAGTGGAGTAGCTGCCAGTAAGTTCCCCATGCTCAGTAAACAGCCCGGTACCCACATTCCTGTGCATAACCACGGGAAACTCACTGGTTCACCAAGCAAGCCCTGGGTAGAATTGCTCCCTTGGTCGGTGTCAGCCTCAGCTCAGCCTCTTTTCCCCTCTCCTTCCCATCTCATGTGAAAACAGCCTATGTTCTCCTCCTGTGCTTCTGAATGCTCTTTCTGATCACTTATGCATCAGCCAAAAGGCTTTGTTAAAATACATCTGCTCAGGCTGGTCAGTTCAGGAAATGGCCCGTCCTCTCTATACATCTTTCCTTACATAGTATTTGTCCCAAGTGTTGGCTGTGGTTTGAATGGGAAATGTCCTCCATAGGGGCATATGTGTGAACACTTGGCTCCCCAGCTGGTGGTGCTGTTTTGGAAGCTTTTAGGAGATGGACCCTGGCTGGAGGAACTGGTCACTAGGAGCGGGCCTTGAATGATGCCCTGTAGCCTGGCCCTACTTTCTGCTCTTGCTCTGTTTCCTGATTGTGGACACAATGTGACCAGCTGGCTCATGCTCCTGCCTCCACGCCTTCTCCTCGTGATGGACTGTGTCCCTTCTTAAACCGCTCCTCCCTTCAGCAGGTTCTTGTCAGGTAGCAGGACAAGGGACATAACTAATACAACCTTCCTCATTTTTCTTATCGATTCAATTTATCTCAACGAAATATCTTACTTGATTGTTTTGAGCTTTTGGCTTGATTCAGGTGCCTCCATCTCATGCAGTACCAGATCAGAACTCAAGGCCATTTAAATGGTGGTCCATTTGAGAACAGGGAATCTCCCCCGCCCCCATACTCCATTCAGAACTTTAAAAGAGTATTTATTTTTATTTTACGTATATGAGTGTTTTGCCTGCAAGTATACCTGCGCACCATGTGCATGCAGTTCCTGAGGAGTCCAGAAGGGGGCAGTGGGCCCCTGGAATTGGAGTTACAGTTGGTTGTGAACCACCATGAAGGTGCTGGAAACTGAACCTGGGTCCTCTGCTGGAGCAGCAAGGTCTCTTAACCCCTGAGCCATCTATCCGGCCTCTCCTATTTAGTACTTTCGTTGAGTCTCCCTGTTGCTTTTTCTGCCTGACACACACACTGAAGCCACCCGGCAGATGCTTCATTCATGTTAATTGAGGAGTGAATGACCAAGCAGGGAGAGAATGACAGGCGGACGAGCTGGTAAATGGAATTTCATCATATCACAGAGGCCCAGAGAGGCCAAGTGACTTCCAAAGCTATCGGATCAACTGCTCAGGGAGCCAAAGTCACATGATATGGGCTCATTAGGAAGAGCCCATATTCAGAAAAGTTCCATCGAAATCCTTATGGTTTACTTTGAGAATGATATTAATAATCAACACTTGTTGAATGCAGACTTATGTGCTAGATGCTCTTCAAATGCCTTATGCATGGTCCTCACAGCAGCCCGTCCACCACTTTTTTAAGGAGGAGGAAAATGAAGGACCAAGAAGCAAGGTGACAGATGCAAGGTCACTCCCTATCTTGGTCTGGCTTGTGTTGCTATAATAGCCTGCCTGAGACTGGGTCATTTATAAAGCACAGAAGTTTATTTCTCACCACTCAGGAGGATAGGGAGTTTAAGATGGAGCATCCACCTCTAGCAGGGTCTTCTCTCTGCATCATAGATAGTATGGCTGTTGGAGAGACTGCTTGGTGTGGAGGTCTGGAGACTCGGGAGACCTGGGATTGATGGCCAGGGCTGTGCTTGGGCCTCAAGCACAGACTTAGCATGATCTGGTTCTAGATACTCAGGGTTTGGCTTGAGTAAAACAGCAACTCCAGCCTGCCCCCACCTGCCACCTAGCTAGAGGGCCCAGGTTTCCAAGTCACGAAACAGGGAGTGGTCACCTGGTAGGGAGACGTCTTGGGAATGGTCACTGCGTCTCCACTCACTGTCCCTCCATGGGAGAGGTTCTGATGCGCTCCTGGGATGAGAAGAGAGGTGCATTTCTTCCTTTACTCATCTGTTCACCTCCTTATCCACCCACCCACCCACACATCTATCTGTTTATCTACCCATCCACCCACTCATTCACCTACCTACCCATTCGCCCACCCATCCACCTATTCACCCATGTACCTACTCATCTACCCATCTACCCATTCACCCACCCATCCACCTATTCACCCCATGTACCTACTCATCTACCCATTGCTCATTCACCCATCTACCCATTTGCCCACCCATTCCCATCCATCCATTCTTCTACTCATCTATACATCTACCCATCCATCCACCCACCAACCCACACCCACCCATCCATGAATCCATCCATCTACCCTTTCCTCCATGCATCCAACCACTCTTACACCCATCCATCTACCCATTCACTCATTCACCCACCCATCCATCAATCCTTCAACTCATTTGTCCAACCACTCCTTTGTCTAATTCAGCCCTGCCCCTGATGCATTCATTCTAAGAAAAGATATGCCTGAAGTCATATAGTCAGGGAAGCTTCTGGCCCAATGTTTTCTCAGGCCATCTTTCTTATACCACAAGGCTTTCTTGTCCACGTAAATCTTGGGAACGCTGTATCTTCTCCAGCCCCCACCCCTTAACATTGAGTATTAGCGTAATAGTGGTTCTGAGAAGTCCTGCAGGGAAGAATCCTATTTAGATGATTTTTCATTAAAATCCTTTACAATGTTTATTTATGGGAAGGGGAGCACACAATGCTATGGTGCTTACGTGGAGGTCGGGGGACAGCCTTTAAGAACTGGTTGTCTTCTTCCACTGTGTGGATCCTGGGGATCAAACTCGGGTCGCCAGGCTTGGCAGCAAGCCTGCTTGAGCTGTCTCACCGGCCCCAGGTTATTTTTCTAATGCAATGTTCTCTACATCTTTTTGACCAAGGAACATTTTTTTTTTTTTCTCGTGGAGTACCCGTGAGCCTCCCAGGGAATTAATGATTCGTGAAATACACTTTCGGAAGCATTTCTTTAAGCACGAAATCTTTTTTTAATTATAATGACTTGCATGGAATATTCATAAGATCTATTATATATGTACCTGCCTTCTCACGTTGGGGTGACTCATCCTTCAGCCCTTCCTGGGCACATCATTGAACACATCACCCTGAGCAGCATCCTCTAGTGATGCTCTCTGTCCCTGACAGGACTGAGGGAAGGGACAGAACAGGGTGAGTTCTTACTTTTCAGAGAACGTTTGATTTTTTTTTTTCCCTTTTGTGGGGATCAGAGCAGATTCGTTTGCTTCCTTTATTGTCTGTGTTACGTCTTGGAGTGACTAAGAAAACACCTAAGAACCAACTTTGTCAGTATGAAGATGCAAACACATTGTCCCTGAGTAAGGGCCTGACCAGACCTTTCCTTTGTATGAACTTGGAATGTCATGTATGTATTTGGTTATAGGACTTTGAGTCATTCAGAGGCCTTTGAAGATCGTTTCCTACATGCATGCCTTTTTTTAAAAATTTATCTGTTTGTTGGTTTACTTATTATGGTGCCAGGAATTGAATTCAGAGCCTGGCACATGCTCAGCTAGTGCTCTCTAACTAGTTAGTTATACCCCCCACTCTGTTTTTGTCAAGGCAGGGGCTCACTATATAGTACAGGTTAACCTTGAATTCACAATTCCGAGCTCCTGGGATTCAGACATGTGCCACTATCCACACTTC
>CABHPP010148718.1:0-40679 GCA_902168425.1 Peromyscus attwateri
TACATCAAAAAAATTATCCATCACGACCAAGTAGGATTCATCCCAGGGATGCAAGGATGGTTCAACATACGAAAATCTGTCAATGTAATACACCATATAAACAAACTGAAAGAAAAAAACCACATGATCATCTCATTAGATGCTGAAAAAGCCTTTGACAAAATCCAACACCCCTTCATGATAAAAGTCTTAGAGAGATCAGGAATACAAGGAACAATCCTAAACATAATAAAGGCAATTTACAGCAAGCCAACAGCCAACATCAAATTAAACGGAGAGAAACTCAAAGCGATACCACTAAATTCAGGAACAAGACAAGGCTGTCCACTCTCCCCATATTTATTCAATATAGTACTAGAAGTTCTAGCTAGAGCAATAAGACAACAAAAGGAGATCAAAGGGATACAAATTGGAAAGGAAGAAGTCAAACTTTCACTATTTGCAGATGATATGATAGTATACATAAGTGACCCCAAAAATTCAACCAGGGAACTCCTACAGCTGATAAACTCCTTCAGTAAAGTATCAGGATACAAGATCAACTCAAAAAAATCAGTAGCCCTCCTATACACAAATGATAAAAGGGCTGAGAAAGAAGTCAGAGAAACATCACCATTTACAATAGCCACAAATAATATAAAATACCTTGGGATAACACTAACTAAACAAGTGAAGGACCTTTTTGATAAGAACTTTAAATCTCTAAAGAAAGAAATTGAAGAGGATATCAGGAAATGGAAGGACATCCCATGCTCATGGATAGGTAGGATTAACATAGTAAAAATGGCAATCCTACCAAAAGCAATCTACAGATTCAATGCAATCCCCATCAAAATCCCGACACAATTCTTCACAGACTTGGAAAGAAAAATACTCAACTTCATATGGAAAAACAAAAGACCCAGGATAGCTAAAAAAATCCTATATGATAAGGCAACCTCTGGAGGCATCACCATCCCTGACCTCAAGCTCTACTATAGAGCTATAGTAATAAAAACAGCTTGGTACTGGTATAAAAACCGACCTACGGACCAATGGAATCGAATTGAAGACCCTGACATTAATCCATGCACATACGAACACCTGATTTTTGACAAAGAAGCCAAAACTATACAATGGAAAAAAGAAAGCCTCTTCAACAAATGGTGCTGGCATAACTGGATGTCAATATGTAAAAGATTACAAATAGATCCATATCTGTCACCACGCACAAAACTCAAATCCAAGTGGATCAAAGACCTCAACATAAATCCAGTTACACTAAACTTAATAGAAGAGAAAGTGGGAAGTACTCTTGAACGCATTGGCACAGGAGACCACTTCCTAAATAAAACACCAACAGCACAAACACTGAGCACAACAATTAATAAATGGGACCTCACGAAATTGAGAAGCTTTTGCAAGGCGAAAGACACAGTCAATAAGACAAAAAGACAGCCAACAGAATGGGAAAAGATCTTCACCAACCCCACATCTGACAGAGGACTGATCTCCACAGTATATAAAGAACTCAAGAAACTAGACAACAAAATACTAAACAATCCAATTAAAAAATGGGCTAAAGAGCTAAACAGAGAATTCACAAAACAAGAATTACAAATGGCTGAAAGACATCTAAAGAAATGCTCAACATCCTTAATCATCAGAGAAATGCAAATCAAAACGACTCTGAGATACCACCTTACACCTGTCAGAATGGCTACAATCAAAAACACCAATGACAGGCAATGTTGGAGAGGATGTGGAGCAAAGGGAACACTCCTCCACTGTTGGTGGGAATGCGAGCTTGTACAACCACTGTGGAAATCAGTATGGCGGTTTCTCAGAAAACTAGGAATTGAACTACCTCAAGACCCAGCAATACCACTCTTGGGCATATACCCAAAGGATGCCGATTCATACCACAAAGATACATGCTCAGCTATGTTCATAGCAGCACTATTTGTAATAGCCAGAACCTGGAAACAAACTAGATGCCCGTCAACTGAAGAATGGATTAAAAAAATGTGGTACATATATACAATGGAGTACTACTCAGTAGAAAAAAATAATGAAAGCATGAAATTTGCAGGCAAATGGATGGAACTAGAAAATATCATCCTGAGTGAGGTAACCCAATCCCAGAAGACAATCATGGTATGTACTCACTCATAAGTGGATTCTAGATATAAAATAAAGAACAATCAGACTAATTAAAAAAAAATGGATGGACTAATAGGTAAACTGTGGGACTCACTGTCACACCGCAGCTTCCAGAATGTGTTTCTTCGCATTTTTTTGTTTGTTTGTTTGTTTGGTTTTTGGTTTTTCTTTTAAATTTTGTTTTGTTTTGGGCGGAGGGGGGATGGTCACATTGGGACAGGGAGATAAGTGGGATTGGAATGTATGATGTGAAATCCACAAAGAATCAATAAAAGTAAAAAAAAAAAAAAGAAAATACCTGATGTTGACCTCTGACCTTCACACACATGTGCACACACACATGACCACATAACTTAATACCACACACACACACACACACACACACATACACACACACACACACTGTTTTATTTTTCAACAGCTCAAAAGTCACAATTTACCTAAATGCTGTCCGCGCATTCTTCACTGGAGAAGGACTACGGAAGTTCAGTAGCAAATGGAAGGCAGGCTTTAGGGAATTCCCCAAAGAAAGCCTCCTGGCAGGTTTGTTTTTTAGAACTGAGTCCTGAGGAGAAAGAAGTCAGCCAGTGGGGATAAGGACCAGAAAATTTCAGGCAAAACCAGTAGTGATTTTGGTACCCTGGAAGTGATGTTGCTCTGACCATCTGAGGATACACCCTGTGGCTGAGGCATCTGTGAGAGGTGGGGGAGCGCCTGAGATGAGGGTGGACGTGGACGGAGCCACTAGACCTTGACTTGGCTCGGCAGACTTTTTCTTTAGCAGGCCAGAGAGTAAATGTTTTAGGCTTTATGGGCCGTGTGTCCTCCTGGGAAGAGTTCTCACTACTATATGAGAACAGACACAGACAATATGGAGGCTAATGACCATCCCTAAACTTTACTTCTTGATAAAATACTACCGCTTGATTTTTGTACAATTTCACGAGTCACAGACTCCTCTTTAAGATGTTTTTAACCATTAGACAGTTGAGAATTCATTCTACAGGATATCCCCAAACAGGGCAGAATTTGTCCCCAGACTCTAGTCTGCACACCCCAGTTCTAAAACCGTGATAAAAAGTAAAGATTTTTTTTCCCTATTAAGAACATTAAGAATTTGTTGAATTTCTTTAAGAGGATCTGGGGGGAAGTGTTTCTTGTTTCAAACCTCTTTTATGAAATCACATTGGAAGTCTGTAGGGCAAGACTTTCAAGGGCTTGGAATGAAGACAAAGGCCATTAAAGTCTGGAGCAGTGATGGCGGGCTAGGTGGTGACAGCAGCAGGGCTGGCAGCTGCCTCCATATGGGAGAGAACTAACAAGGACTCAGCCTCCCCTTCCACGTGCTGGGGCCGGGACCTGTGCGGGACCCTGTGACACACCCTTCTACCAAATCCTCTTTCTCCGAAATGAAGTACAAATCTCCCACTCCTCTTAGACACCCCTATTGCTGGTTTGAAAGATGGTTGGAACTCTTGCATTCTAGTCCTGTATCACTATTGGCATTATCTCCAGAAAGCTCCTGTGACTGGGAAGATGAACAGCCCCAAAGCTGAAATAAAATCAAATTCTTTTTCAACTATAAGTCATCAGGTAATTTGGCTATAGCATGTGAAAATAAAAAGCTGGGCTGGAAGACAGGAACCAGGGAATGAAGAGTGGGGTGAAGCAAAGGAGACCGATGGTCAAGCTCTGTCCCTTGAGGTCACTGTGGTATGCTGGTGATGTGAATAACAGCTCTTGGGAGATGAATTGTGTTCCCACAAAATTCTTACTTTAGGGTTGGGTCCTCAGCATCCCAGGATGTAAATGCATTTGGAGATCATCTTTTAGGAGAAGACAAAGAAAATAAGTTTATAAGAGTGGATTGTAATCAAATATGATTCATACCAAGGTAAGAATTGGAGATTATGATACAGATAGATATAGAGGAAAGACTATACGAAGACCTTGGGAGGAAGTAGCTACCTGCCAGTGCATTGGTCTGTTTTCAGTTACTGTAACAAAATGCTTGAGGCTGGGTACTTTAAAAATAGAATCCTGTATTTTATTTAGTTTAAGTCATGACACTGGCTTCTGTTCAGCTCTGGAGAAGTTTTAATGGAAGTTGACTTTCACTGTGGTGGGAATGTGTAGGGAAGAGAGACCAAGAGTTCCACAAGGAAAAAATATGCTAATTCCTTCTGAGTAACTCTTCCAATGACCTAGTGACCTTCCATTAAGCCCCACTTTCCTCTTTATATTGCCGCTCTGGAAAACAAGGTGAAACCATATCTAACCCATAGCAACTAGCTGAGCAGGGTGATTTCAGGAAAACTCATCTTTTGGTCTTGTGGCCTTCAGAACTGGGAGGAAAAGAATGTATGCCGTTTAAGCCACCCAGTA
This sequence comes from Peromyscus attwateri, assembly GCA_902168425.1. Classification (NCBI taxonomy): domain Eukaryota; kingdom Metazoa; phylum Chordata; class Mammalia; order Rodentia; family Cricetidae; genus Peromyscus; species Peromyscus attwateri. The sequence goes on from CABHPP010148718.1 coordinate 4,528, forward strand.
GATGGCAGTATTTGGCAGCCCCAGCCAATTGTGACACTGGCCAAACTGAATAGGGAGGTGTTGCCTATGACATAACACTTCTCTTGGTGGGGGTGGTTGCTGTTATAATTTTACTAAATACATTAGAGCTAGGACATTGTGACAACAACTTTAATAATTTTTTTTTTGAGACACGGTCTTACTATGTAGCTCTCTCTGGCTGTTGTGGAACTCACTATGTAGACCAGACTGGCCTTGAACTCACAGAGACCCACCTGCCTCTGCCTTCCGAGTGCTGGGATTAAAGATGTGCCCCGCTATGCCTGGCTAACTTTTCCAGTCTTAAAATACATTTTCTTTATCTCTGTACTGTGGATGGAAAGTGAAAGCTGAGTATTTTCTCAGCAAGAACTGTAGAGTGATGAGCTCAGGAGAACATCCATAATACATTCAAGATAAGGCATCAGGAATCTCTTGGCTTGGCTGTCCATTTGTCAAGAGCTGCAAAATCATTAGGATGACATTGCTGTTCTGTTCAAAAGAAGGGTGTGCCTGTTAAACATGAGTGCATTTCCACTCTGCAATTCTATTTTTAAAACCTGTATGGGTTTTCTATATGAATTATGAAAATGTTTCCATCTGAGTTCTGCTTGAAATTGGGGTCATGGCAGGCTAGCCTCAACCGAGTTCCACCTTGCTACCTCACATCCCTCCTTTTGAAAAATGACCTTTTGCCTTTTTTTTTAATCGAACAAAGAAAGTGAATGTGTGGTGAGTGAATTGACTCCTACCTGCTCTTGAGGCCACATAGAGCAAGAGGAACAAGACCAGACTGGAGGGAAAGCAGACTGCAGGGCTCGGGTGGGTTGCTCCTCTCTGCTTCTGTCGACCATGTCTGTCTCCCCTGGTGTTCTTGGTTCTGTTCCTGAGAGCTGACCACGATGCTTACATCACCTACGCATTCACCCCCAGCTCCCTGGTTGGCTGCCCCATAGGAGGTAGGCAGAGAAAGATGTCTGGGTCTTTGTCTTCTCTTGCTTCTGTATGCCTTATCACAGTTCTGGACATTCTCCATCTAGAGCAGTGGTTCTCAACCTTCCTGATGCTGTGATTCTTTAACACAGTTCCTCATGTTGTGGTGACCCCCAACCATAAAATATTTTTTGTTGTTACTTCATAACTGTCATTTTGCTACTGCTGTGAATCATAATGTAAAAACCTGATATACAGAATATCTGGTATGCGACCCCTGAGAAAGGACGGCTTGACCCCCAAGGGGCTTGTGACCTACAGGTTGAGAAACACTGGTCTAGAGCTCTTGGTAGTTGACTCTATGCATGCCCCACTTTGGTCCTACAGACTCACAGTTGGGAATGACTGCTGTCCACCATGTTGTTGGTCTCTGGACATGCCACCATCCTTGTCTCCCTTGAAACCACCCATAACTTTCATTACACAGTTCTCAGTGAACACTGTGTCTGTTGGGCCTCTGGCCAATACAGATTCTTGGCACAGAGGACATTTGCTTTTTTATATTAGAAACTAATTTACCATGTGTTTTAGTGCTTAGACACCATTTCTCCTTCGGTCTACTCAGTGCAGACCATATCACCATCTAAGTGGGCTCCTGTGCCTTTTGAATCATTCCTACATATGTGTTCTTGAGTTTTCACTGATGCTTAAGCTGGGAGAGCTAATGTGTGGAAGGGAAACAGGAGCAGATGTGTATATCCAGTCGCTTGCTGGGAAGTGTTTAAAAAACAGGCTTTGTGGAAGAAGAAGGGGTGAGTCCCCCCGACTGACGATGCTTGAACTTTTCTGTGTTGCAAATATTTTTATCAGGCTGACTTTAAGTCACGAGTGTGCTATTGCCGAGCACAGTTTGGGAGGAGAGTCTGCCTAGTTGTCAGCTCTTGACAGCTGATACAAGCTGCTTCCAGGATATCACTGTTTATGTGCAGTTAGGGCAGATTATGATGAGGACATTTGCATCACCGTGGGGACTGAATAGGTTAAACTATTACGGTAAGGAAGTTTGTCGACCATCACGCACAACACAGAGGTATTAGTCAGCAGGTGCACATGAATGGGAAGCACAGGTGTGTTTGGCTGACTGTTATACTGTCATTTCAGGTTTCAAAGGTGAAATACAGGCTACCTCGTGATCCTAGAATCCCGGCACATGTGACAGCTTCTGAACTGTTGAGCATATTGGCTTATGAGCTGCAAAGAAAGTTTCAGTTAGAGATTCAAGCTTGTTTTTATTCTTTCTCAGGTCAGTTTTATGTCTAATTAGCATCACTGATGGGGTGTGAATATATTAGAGAAAGGTGTTGGAACAACTAACTTGGTAGCATTGTCCTGTTCTGAACACATTCCTCAAATGGGAGCAAAAGTAGCCCAAACGTGGAATTTGGAAGCCAGAACCATTAACAAAATGAGCAAAAAGTTCAGGCATTTCTGCAGATATTAAAAAACTTTTAGCCCCCTACCCCCCAATTGACCATTATGAACATGAGCGTTCCAAAATCTGTCAGGGAAATTCTGGGGTGAATGGAATACTCAAAGTTATTACAGAAAATTAGTTAAGTTTCAAGCTAATAGCATTTTTAAAAAGTAGATTAAGTGTCTACCATGATTCTCTACATATATGTTCGAATGAAACAGTCCAAAAGCCAGCAGATGGGGCTGGAGAGATGGCCAAGCAGTTAGAGCACTGGACACTCTTGCAGAGGACCTGGATTTGGTTCTCAGATCCTACATGGTGGCTCACAACCATCTGTAACTCCAGTTCCAGGGGATCTGATGCCTTTTTCTGACCCCTGAAGATATCAGACATGTATGTGGTGATCATACATACATGCATGCAAAACATTCGTATGTATGTGTGTGTGTGTGTGTGTGTGTGTGTGTGTGTGTGTGTGTGTGTGTGTTTTAAAAATCAAATGTTGGAAAAGCCTAAATAGAAATCTATTTTTAAACCTATATGCACATTAAGTTTCTGCAAATATATAGATATTATAGTACCTACAATCCAGTAGTAGAACTTGGTGGTAGATGGAGGGTGGACCTCTAGGTTGGGTCAGCTCTCTGTGTAGCAATACAGAAATCATCAGTAATAAAAGTAACTACCAGTAAACCTGCCTTTTGTCACCACTGTGTGCTAAACCATGTCAGTGATGGAATAGTCCTTGAAGAAAATCTATTGTTGGGTTAAACATCACACAAGTTTCAAAAGTGTCTACCATGATTCTCTACATATATGTTCGAATGAAACAGTCCAATATATGTGCCAGCCACAAGGTTTTGTGTGTGTGTGTGTGTGTATGTATGTGTGTGTGTATGTATGTATGTATATATTATATACATATATCACTTGCCCTTTAGTTAACATTATATTTTATACAGAAGCTAATTTGGAAAATTCTCATCTATCCAGTTGGCTCTTAACATAACAATGATTTAGTTACTTATGCTTGTTTCTGAGACCAGCTCATAACAACATTTCAAAATCACTGCTGATAAAATTTATATCTTCAATCCTTTGGGATATTCATGCACTTAAGTAGTAGATTATATATAGTGTAGAAATTATAAAGATGAAGTAAGAGAACTTGAGTTATGTCTTTTTTTGTGGACCCCTTTGAGTTTAGATTATAAACAATGAAAGAGTGCCAGTTGCAGGGTATATGTTATTTAGTACAGATCTGATTCCTGCGCAACATACTTTTCTGAATTTCATTCATTCTTTAAAGTAGAAATGTATGTTTTTTCTTTTAAAATTAAATTAAAAAATAAAGCTTGGGATCAATAGCATGAGCTAACGGTTGCCTGGATTTTTAACTCCAGTAGATTCGTTCCTTTCTTATTAATTTTTCCGGCATTGTTACACAAACAAAGCTCAGGGGAAGAGAAGTTTAACTGGCTGCGTTTACTCTCTGCATGTGTGCACGTGCATGCACACGTGTATGATGTATGTGTGTGGTAGGAGGCGGGCATGCACCATGGTGGGCATGTGGAAGTCAAGAATAACTTTGTGAAGTTTGTTCTCTCTTTCCAACTTTAAGTAGGTTCGGGGGATTGAACTCAGGTCATCAGGTTCATGCACTAAGTGCCTCTCCCTGTTGAGTCAGCTTGCTAGACCTATTTTTTCTTATTATTTATCTGATTTCATGTTTTGTTTACAACTATATTGTGGGTATGTGTGCTAGGCAAATTATTTTTAAGTAAATAGAGTAGGTACCAAATAATTTGAGAGATCCATGTTGTATGCTTTTACATCAACTCCCCCAGTGCATCTGCCTTGTACATAATTTAAAATAAAACAATCCATAGCAACCACTAACATATACTCTAAAGGATTAGTTTTAGGTACAACGGGTTCTGGCATCAGAGAGAAACATCTTTCCAGAGCCTATAGAGGAAGAAGGTGAGCACCAGAGTGACTTAACTTTCTAGAGTGGCTGCTTCAGGCTTAGGGACTGAATGAACATCCCCAGAATGCTGTAACCCCAATGTTAAAGAGTCAAGGGCTAGGAGATGAGGAAGCCAGAAGCTGATGAGGAAGCCAGAAGCTGCCTGTCTAGCCCAGCTGTTAAATATCACACATACATATGCACAATATGCATACACACATAGGCACACACATGCACAAATGCACATACATACCTGTGCACATGTTCACGGGCACACACACACACACACATGCACGCACACACGCACCCATTTTCAAAAGACAGCATCTTTTCTTCCTTTGGCAGTATTGTTACCCAATATGAACTCTGTCCATCTTATTCATCATAATTAATCATAATTCCCATATGAGTGGTAGGAGAAGTTCGGATGTTTTATTGCTGAAAATACCAACACCAACCCACTCTGCTATTTCTTAAAGACTATAATGTCTAGAGACGGAATTTACCCCTGGAGTCCTACCAGCAGCCAATAAAACGAAAATGCCCCTGCTGGCAGATTTCAAACTTGCCTGTTCAGTGTGTTGTCTTAGGTTTTTGAAAGAAAACCATTTTTTCACGTTCTTGATGAGGACAGGTTGTACAACAGGGCTCAGTTAGCTATGCTCAAAGGGAATTTTCTAAAATAACAATCAAAATGGTTTTTATTAAGGACGTTTAAGGTTGAGACTGTTAAAAATGTTTATTGTCCCTTCTTCTGATGAGCACGGGTCTGTGAAAGCAGTATGTTGCACTCCCAGTAATAACTGGTACAGGTTGTTTGTGTTCCTACGTAATGTGCTCAGTTTAACCACACATAGAATCCTTATTTCTAGGAATTAAGTCTACCAGATGTGGTAGCTCATAGCTTTAATTCCAGACTCAGGTGGCTGATGCAAAATAATTGCTGTGAGTTCTAGGCCAGCCTGGGCTACAGTGTAAGTGCCTGTCTTAAAAAAAAAAATCTATGAGAAGTTCTTAGATAATAGATCCTGAGGAAAAAAAATAGCTCTTCAATGTGTCAGATTAGTTTTTAAGGTGTGGGTGAGAGATGGAGGAAGCTTTTACAGTCTTCAGGAGGAATAATCAATTTCTTGGTGCTTTTCCCCAATTAATCTTTGAATGCAGAAGTTCAGAATGAAGTTATTTTTTTACCAGGTAAATTTCAGACAAGATCACGTGTTCATTTTCTAGGTCAAAGCTGCACTGTCAGAACCCAGGTTTGGCTGAGCTGCTGATGTGCCTCTCAGCGTTAGAGCTGGCTTCTTCTCTGTGGCCTTTATAAGGTAGAAAATTACTTGAATTTTGGAGCAATTTGATATAGTGTTCAGGTCAAGCTGGGAACTACTGTGAATGTTTGAAGGCCCACTCTCTGTACAGGTTGGTTTCTGAGCTGGAATAATAAACGAGAAATTAACAGGCATGCTCATTTCTTTGTGTGAACATAGTTCAGTTGGATGGGTGATTTGGAGAAATTATCAAAACTGTGCTTGAGAACAAAGCTGTGTTTTTATTTTCTAAGTGTAAGGCACAGTCCCAGTGGAAACCCAGTAGAATGCTTTGTCTATTCCCAGCCTTCTTTCTGATCCCCTCTATCTCCCTAGATAGGGGAAGTGTCTCCTAAGCCAGGCTAGGAATGAGAAGAGAGCTTGGAAATGGAAGGGCAGGATGAAAAATGGCATATTTTAGAACATTTTGTTTTAACTTGGAGATCTGAAAATTGAGCAGATTGGTGCCAAGCTGACCATTTAAGGCCTAGACAGCATGAGATTGGCAGAGAATTTCTCCTTTTGTCCTCTGCTCTGGCCCTCACAAATGACTGTCACATGCAGAAGTAGCAGTGAGGGGAATCTGGGTTGGTAAAGCCACCCAGGGTGTTTAGGATCCCAGAGTACATGGATCAATACTTAGAAGTTTTTAAGGAACTTGGTGAACTCTAAAGGAACGAGTTTGTGTTATGAAGTTTACATTGACTGAAACTGTGATCAATCTGATTGGACATTTCTGTCTTTTGGCTCATTCACCAAGGCTTCTTATGGCACATTTGAACTTTTAGTGGCTCCATGAGAATGAACTCAAACAAATGCAATCAGATTTGCTTCGTGGCCTTTTGGCTGAGACCTAGTGGAAAGGCCTTTAGAAAAACAGACTAAGTTTATTTTTGATGTGTGATGAACCCTCACTGAGCCCCACAGTGTCAGAGGACTGCTGTTTATTTATCATAGACATACCAGCGCTGTTGGAGGACCTTTTGGAAAGTTGTGATGGTTTGGGGCTGTTACAATACAATATTGCTGGGCTGTGGAGAGAGACAGAGACAGAGAGACAGAGAGAGGGGGAGTGTTAAAAAGTGTTAAAAAGTCTCCTTTCCAAGTTATTAAGAGAAATATAAATCAGTCTATATAGTTTCCAATGAGATTTTTTTGGCATTTATGATTTTCTTCATTGATTGGTTTCTTGAAAACATAAATCTCAGAAGTTAAATAAGCATTCTTTAATGGAATGTTCTAATCCTATAAAAATGTTCTACGTCCACACTGTCAGATAAGTAACTATTAGCTACATGTCACTTTTAAGCACTTGAAATGTGCCTAGTGGGACTGAAAAACTCTAATCTTTAATTAATTTTAGCTCGAATAGTCACATGAGGCTATGATCTATCATAATTGAATAGTGCCGATCTAACCTCTTAATTCAATTTTCCCTGAAAAGTTGATGTAGAAAGCAATTCATAAGATAACCATAACAGCAATAAAAATATGCACACATTTCATATAACATGTGCTATACCACTCAGCCATGACTGGCTTTCTCCTGGCTTTCCTCATTATCATTTTATGCAACAATGCTTTGGTTCCCCAGTTATCTCTGCATCCCTTAAGGATTACATTTTTGCACCCTCCAAGCAACTACCACAAAAACCTGTAGCTAAGCATATATACTAATAAATATTGATTGCCTATGATGACACTAATTCATTTGTGCAGTAGACAGAGCTGACCTCGTTGTTTGTAGATTCTATGTTTCTAGGTAGATCTGCTTGTGAAAGTTTACTTGTAAAACTGCCTGAACAACACCACATTGCTTCTGTGGTTACTCACATACATGTGCAGAGTGCTGACAAATTTGAATTGCATGTTATGTATGCTCCCAACTGAGGTCCAACGAGCACATGCCCCGCTTTCCTGTTCCAGGTATCACACATCAACACATGACCTTTCCACAGCACACACAATGTATTTGATAGCACGTTTTTTTTTGTTGCATTTTTCTATATTCTTTAGTATTTTAATGTTAAAATGGCTTTAATCACAGTGATGGTGTTGTCTGGTGTCCCCAAGCCCAAGAAAGCTATGGTGTACCTTGGAGAGAAAAACGCATTTGCTAGATAAGCTAAACTTCATTCAGGCGCATGTCACAGAGCTGCTGTATGGAGTAAAAAGTCGTTAGTAGACAGTAATGTAAAACAAGGTTATACACTGATAGGTTAGCAAGATGCCTCAACCAGAAGCTAGCAGGAACCTAACCCTGTATTTCTCTTTAGGAGCAACACTTCAATATTTGCTGATTTAGTATTTGTAGCTATTTTATAGAATATAACTACAGTGAATAATTAGGGTCTGTAGCACATGTATACATACACACACAAACACACACGAATCTGCAGTGTTTGAAACAAGCGCCTTATTTTCCAAGCCCAGTATATCTGTGAGTCTGGAGGACCGGGTCCAGCTGGTGGCCTGCAGCGATGGTCCTGAAGAGAGCCATTCTAGCGGAACCTCTGCACTCTTGGCCTGGTTGCTACTGCCGTCCATTTCATTTCTATCTCCGCACTTCTTGGGAGTCTCACCCTGCACACTTAATCTTCTCCCGAAGGTTTCTGTGATGACGAGCAAGTGAAAAGAACACCTGCGTAGTGAATACAGAATTCAGGAGCCTGGCCCCATTCCAGAGTTGGGGTTCCTCCAATCAAGATTTATGACTGAGACACACGTGATTCGTCAACAGTGGGTCTTTCCTCAGTTTGACGCTTATCAGTTTCATGTCTCCCCAAGGGAGGCAGGACTCAACTGCTCTTAATTTCTGTAGTTGTTGCACTGGCCAATTGCAGTGAAAATTGGGGTCCTTCAGTTTTCTATTTTGTAAAAAGGATATGGAAACTAGTTCCATTGGCATAAATCATATTCTCATTCTTGTTTGTCCCAGGATGCCGCACAGGCAGGAGCCATAATTGACTTCAGTATTTACGAGTCCTTCGGGTACAAACAAAGATTCTGATGTAGAAATAAAGACACAGAACTTGTAAAAAGTGATAGCGCCATAGTAAAGAGCGAAGTAAACATTTTTCCACTGCCACCGTGTTCAGTAACCTCGATTAAACACACACACACACACACACACACACACACACACACACACACACAAACACACACACACTAAACTGTATAGAAGCTTGCCGCTTAGGGAAAGACATTCATTAACTTTTAACCAAAATCAACTGATAGCTTCAGGTAAGTCAAACTTTAAAGGAGTTTTGCATTTGGATAAACCTATTTATTAGCCCCTAAGAATTTCTAGAAAACCAACCCATTGTCTTGCTTGCAACGCTTGAAAACTGGCTTTGGCCATTCCACAGCCCACATTTAACACCTCACCAGTGTGCACAGTTATATTTGAACAACTTGAAAGTGGTTATAGTCTCTGTCTCCACTGTGAGATGCTGTTGTGGGATAAACCCTCAGCATTCATTTCACTAGAAACTGACAATCAGCCAAAGTGGTAAAAATAAAAACAAACCAAAAATCAAAAATCCCTCCATTCCATTTGTATCTACCAACCTTACTGTATTTGTTATAGGCATGTTTTTCTTTGTAAATAATGCATATATCACTTTCACTAGCTTTGTTTCAGGAGGGCATGTGTTACTTTGTTTAAGTCTGGAAAGAATTTCAAAAGTTACTTGTCAAATTTCATCAGCGTCTGTCCTCACCCTTCTGTTTTCCTGTCTCTCCCAGCACCTCAAAGCCTGGCAAGCAGTGAGCTAGAAGCTTCAAGTTGTGTAGTCCATTTGGTTGAATTTTCCTAGAAGCAGACTTACCTTGCAGTGAGCAGAATCTAAATTGAGCACCCCCACAGACAGGCACCCTAGGCTAAACCATGAATATTCCCTTAATAATGTGTTTATGTGTATTTACAGTTCTGATATTTTAGTCGTTTTAAATTTGTTTTCTTGAAAGTACCCTCCCATTGTCTAAGCTTCATCTATCATGAGATCTGGGTCCACCTCTACCCCTGTGGGCCCCTAAGTCTATGTGCTCTTTTTCCTCCTGTAACCTAGGCAGCAGCCTGGCCTGATCTGGGAAGCTATGGCTAATCTTACATTCTGGTATTCCATCTTCTAGAGCTGGGCTAGCTCACTGACTCACCTTGCTGGGCTAGCTCACTGACTTACCTTGCTGGGCTAGCTCACTGACTTACCCTGCTTAGAGATGACTCTGTAGCACTTATTAATACATGTATGCTTAATCTGTATCATTCACATTTGTAGGAGAGAGGGAGAGCTTTTACAAGGTATTGTCTCATCCTGCCGTTGTGGAGGTTTGCAAGTTCAAAGCCTGGAGCACAGCCTCCCAGTTAGAGTCCAAAGGCTGTCAGGCTACCACGCAACCAGAGGGGGCAGACATTCTAAGCCAGATGCTGATGCCTGGGGATTGGGGGCGGGGACATCAGCCTTTAGCTTCGTTTCAGATGTTCAATGGTGTAGAACACACACATTGTGGAGGTCTGTCTGCTTAGTATACTTGGTTCGATATTAATTTTGTTCTCAAACATCCAGAATATGGTCTGGCCAAATATCTGGATACCCTGTAGCCTATGGGTGTTGATGCATAAATTTAAGCATCACACTCTATCAAATAAATCAGCTGTTGTTTCTATAAAGGATCTGTTTATGCTCAGATTCATAATGAACATTTTTTTTAAAGAAAAAACTTGCAATTCCATTTTATGTGTTAAATAAAATGTCATTGTATGTCCTACATACAGAAATTAGAGCACAAAGGGGGAAATGTCTTGTGTTTGAGAAATCTGTCATCTGGGGCCAACTTAATGCAAAGTCAAGAATATGATCAAGTTCAGCTGCATGTGTGGATTCTGGGATGTCTTATTTAGGGGCAGGGCTTTATAGACAGAAATACCCAGGAGACCTTTGAAACTGAGTCAAAAACCATAGTTAAAGAAGAGTTCTGTTTTACACGAACAGTATCTGCAGAGATGTACGAGGCACAGGAAGAGGACGAGTTTGACCGACAAGGGCAGCCATGTGCAGGCTACAGAAACTTCCACAGAGAAGCTGGGCTACAGATTGGCAAGAGACAGATTCTGTGGAGCTTTTGTAAGGTTTAAAATTAAGAAACGACTCCTTACAGTAGAGACTGATATTTGCTGAAGATGTTAAACTGAACTAAGGGAATGTCAGGTGTGAATAAGCAAATTTTTTTTTTTTTTTTCCCCGAGACAGGGTTTCTCTGTGTAGCTTTGCGCCTTTCCTGGAGCTCACTTGGTAGCCCAGGCTGGCCTCGAACTCACAGAGATCCGCCTGCCTCTGCCTCCCGAGTGCTGGGATTAAAGGCGTGTGCCACCAACGCCCGGCAATAAGCAAACTTTTTATGATAGACCTTTTTTTTTTTGCTTTTGAAAGGTGTGAATGAGTTGTTTTTTCATATAATGTTAGTCTCTGTGTGTCTTTGAGAGCTGTTTCCCATCCCCCTTGAAGCTAATTGAGAATTTACTACATACGAAGGTAGTGCTTTCGATCTTAAAATGCTCATATCATCGTTTTCTGTTGCCTTCTGTAAGTATGTGTTTAAATGTTAAACGCCCCTTTTCTGTCAGTCTTTTCAGATTCTGCTCCAAGAATACCCCATGGGAAGGGGAAGCACACTGTCTCACACGTTTAGTTTCAGTCTGAAGAGCAGTTTGAAGAGAAGGAGTCCTGACACCTTTAGCCAGCCATGACGACACCTGGAAGCTGGGGTAAGAGGGGTTCTCTGCTGCTCTGCATTTGAGATTGGCCTAGGCTATACTGTGAGCCTTTGCCCCAAAGAAAACACACAAAACCACCTTCCAAACCAGACAAATGAACAAACAAAACCAAGCTATGACCACAACTGAAGTTGATAGCTCAGAGAAGATAAACATCTAGATTAATAAAGCTCACAAAAGTGTGTGCACGCCTGTGTGCTAGGTGGGTGGGAAGGGAAGGAGAGAGGTGATGAGAAGAAGCCCTTTGACTTGTCCAAGCATTCTGACACAGAATCTCATCTACTGTACCTTTAAGGCACACTGGGAAGCACAGGTGTCCTTTTATGAGTGACAGAGAGTTGCACAGCACAAAGCAGCCATCAATGTGATGGTATTAGGACAGAAGTGTTAAGAAGCTGATTTTCTTTTCAATGCCTATCAGCGATATGTTCTAGAATATCTAAAATATTATTCAGACCAGCGTCATTACTTAGTTTACCACTCAGTTAGGATTTTGTTGATTACTGAGTCTAGAAGACTCTCCACCTTTCAGACAAGTCAGGAACTTGCAAAACCAGCCTGATGCTTTCACAGACCAGGATAGGAGCCTCGAGCGTTCTGCTCAGAGCATCCTGGCCTTCCGTCTAAAGAAACTGTAAAGTGTGATTAAACATTTTATTTATTATTGGGGTGTGTGTGTGTGTGTGTGTGTGTGTGTGTGTGTGTGACCTGTAATGTGAGTTTGAGCGTGAGTGTGTGTCACGGTGTGTGTGTGGAGGTCAGAAGACAAGCTTCAGCAGCCAGTTCTCTTCTTCAATTATAGGTTCTGAGAACCAAACTCGAGTATCAGGATCGCACGACAAGCATTTTTACCCACTGAGCTATGTGTCTCACCAGCCCTAAAATGTGTGTGTGCGTGTTTTGTTGTTTTGTTTTCTGTTTTTTGGTTTTTTTTGACTAGAAATTCATTTCACAGCCTCTGGCTGATTCAGGTGTCTTACTCCTACAATGATTGTCAAACAAAAATGATGTCTGGGGACACTGTTTTTAATGCCAGGAGGATTGCGGCCGGCATCCAGGGGAAGAGGCAGGGACCGGCTAAGCAGCCTCCAATGGGCAGGGAAATTCTACTCCAGGGAGAATTATCTGGTTCCAAATGGCAGTAGTCCAAGGCTGGGAACCTTGTATCTAAATAGATCTATCCAGCCTGAGTTTATGCTGGGTGTCTGGTTTCTTGTCCACTTGTTACCGCATTCTTTGCTGTAGAAAACAAGAACTGCCATCTGTGATCTCAGCGGGAAGACAGGCATCCAGCCTGGTTCCAAACTATAGATGCCTCTTGAAAGCACTCAAACAACAACAACATCGGATCACTCCCATGTTTGCATGGAACATAAAGAGACGCCCTCACCCCCCACCCCCTGCCCCAACAAGGAGATTAAAGTCACTTTGTAGGCCGTTAGGGCAGCTTCTGAATTGTCACTTTCACAGGCACTTCGTACCTTTGCTTTATGGATTATTGGAATGCTGAGTGAAAAATGGTTTCTCTGGCTCTTTGGGAAGCAGAGACCAGTTTATGTAAAAATACCACAAACTTGCTTCCGTGCCAAGCATGTAACCCACCCACAAGCCTGGTCCTCACTCACAGCACTGCAGAGAAACGTTTGAGCTCAGCTCAGCCCTTCCTGCAGCAGTGAATGTCAGAGTTGGTACCCAGTAGGTACTGAAATGTAAACAGGCACACGAGCAAGAAGGTTGACTTTTGAGACTTTGTGGCGAGAGAATATCTATTAGATTAAGAATTAGGTATCCTGTAAGCAAAAATGATGGGACGCTCAACCTAGGCCCCTGAGAACTATTTAACTTCAACCTTGCTTGACCTTGTGGTGATAGCGTGTGTACCCTCTTATCTACCTCATGATGACTTTTTTTTTTTTTCATCAGCTCCTGCAAAATGTTTTGGCTACAGTGAAAGCTGATCTCTCTCCCTTTGTTCAAATGGATTGGGAAACAAACTCTAGTTAAAAAAAAAAAAAAATCCCAAGGATAGAAAGGGAACCCAAGTGGGCTAAAGTTTGGTTTTATTTCACCAGTTCTATGGGTAGAGGGTCATCATTTGTAAACTGGAAATGCGAGCTGTGTTGAATCGCAAAAAGCAATTTAAATACGCTTGCGTGTAAAGTGTGCAATTGGCAGGCCCATTCCTGAGTTTTCTTTGTGTATTGCAGCCCAGTTTCTATGACGTTATAAAACAGGGCAATGCCCAGCCTTACGAGTGGGTGTAGTATGTAGAGAGGACCTCGATATCCCTTTCAGATGGGACCAGAGTGTAACGTGACCTCATTGTAAATGGTTCAGAGAGTGTTCAGAGATCACCATTAAGCCCTTTGATAAAGAGGACTGACCTAGAAGAACGAAGTCCCAATGGACCTGAGTGAACCTGTAATCAGAAGCCACAGGGCAGTGGGAACCTCCACCACGGGCACAAAAGGCTGAGTCCACTCTAGTAACAAGGCAACCTTCTCCAGCGCCAACATGTAACCCACAAAAATGGCCCAACATTGGGTCCATGCTACAACTAGTTGTCTCTCACTCAGGTACTGTCAGTAAACAGAAACTGTCTGTTGCTCTGTCTGCCACTCCCCTAGGTTGCTTGAAGATCAGTCAGCCCAGAGCTGAACCCCTTCAGGAGGAGCTGGTTTTCCTAGGGAGGCATCAGGACACCCTGCCCCTCTGACAGCTAAAAATTAAGGGCCATAATCACAATGTTATTCTTTAATACATTGCCACATTCAAACACCACTTTCCATTTTAGTCATATTCTGGAGAATTCCCAAACCAGAGGCACAGGAATCGTCCTTTGTTTTCCACTCCTTGAAATTCATCCTGACTCCGGGAGAGCGTCCTCAAGACTTCAAGGCTGTGTAACAACTCATATCAGCCCATTGGTGAAACTAGACGTCAGTCAATTCTTAGAGCTGGAAGGGTCTTGGGGGGGTCACGGTTGTCTTTTTTTTAATTTTTATTTATTTATTTTTTTCATTTTTTCAGATCTGAGGACCAAACCCAGGGCCTTGCGCTTGCTAGGCAAGCGCTCTACCATTGAGCTAAATCCCCAACCCCACGGTTGTCTTACAATGGAAGTAGAGAAAGAAGAAACAAAGGTATTTGTTGAAGGTACAAGGATATTGAATGAATGAATTATGATTCGCTCTCGGTGTTTTGCATCCAAGATCCATTGCTCTTTTTATTACACTCTTCTGAATAAAATGATTTAGTCCCATAATTGACCACACAATATCTATAAAGCAAATTTTCATAGTAAATTATACTAAGGTGTCCCAAAGTTTCAATTGCACCATCTGGTGTAGCATGTTCTCCATGAACATATCTCTGAATATTTTTTTCCTAAAACTAGACCTGCAGTTGACTACGATGTCTGCATTGGTATATTGCTCCTGGCTGCTCTCTTGAGGCTCACTGGCCATGGAACCAGGGGTTGTTGCTGTTTTAAGTTCCTGGCTGGACCTGTAGTGACAGCTAAACGTCCTCCACTCTGTGTGACCTCCTCCAGAACCATATGTCAGAAGATCTCAAGGTTTTGAGAAACTTATAAACATACCTGTATTTTCTTCTCGAATCAGGAATGGATTTGATATGTCTTTCCCTCTGCATGATTTCTTCCGGTGTAAGAGCCATAGAGGGGTTTTCTTCCCGTAAGCAATTCAGTAGCATTCTCCAGGCCAAAAGATGGCCTGAATATGTTTTAAAGCAAGACTCCCTACTGTTACACTTTGAACACATGGAGAGTCAGCCTGGGACCACCTACCACGTGTGAGAAGAAGCTTTTCTTCCTTCTATCAGAAGGCTCCTCCTGAAGGTCGGAGCTGAAGGAATTCATCTCCTAGCGGGGACACAATTCGCCCGTAATGAGATGCTGTCATGAGGGGTATCCTGCAGACTTCTGAGGAGGAAGGTGGGGGGAGAGAAGGGATATATGGAATGGAAAATGAGCTTCAGTGCTTAAAATGTTTCATAACTCCAAACCAGGCTGAGCCTCCTCCTGTCAGCTCACTGAGAGGCTGTGACTGTGAGAAAAGACAGCCGATGCTTCGATGCTTCGGTGTTCTGGGGGAAGGGTGGTGGATCCTGCTGTTTGGCTTCTAAAATGCAAAGGCTTCTTTTCTGGTCTTGTCATCTTAAAAATAAAACAAAACAAAACAAAACAAAACACAAAAACAAACTACATGTTATAGGATTCCATTTATAGGAAATATTGCCAATAGACAGGTTCATGGAGACTTGAAAGTATAAACTGGTGGGTACGTGAACATGGAGGAGAGATGTTGGGAAGCGGCTGCTATGGGGTAAAGCTTCTGGCATGCTTTCGGAGGTAAAAATGGCAGCTTATGCTTATTGTACACCAGCCATTGTTCTTTTAGTTACACGTCCACCCATTTAGCCCTGGCTCCCTCTCCTGAAGTGGGTGCTACCACACTCCTCCAACTTAATGGATTAGGGGGCTGAGGCCCAAAGAGGGCCCATGACTAGTTCCTGCTCACACAGCTGGAGCGACTCATCTCACAGTCTTGCTCTTGAACCTACTCATAGACTGTAGGGCTTGGCTCGTTCTGTATTCAAGCAAGGTCACTGCAGGTTGGCCACTGAAAAGGCAGGGTTGAGAGGTCATGTTGGTGGAGGAGCTGAGGGTGGCCCAGTCTAAATGTTGGCATAGGCTGGGTCTACAGCAAAGCTTATCTGTACAAACAGATTAGCCTTCCTGTCTGCCGTGCCAATGGTGTGGCTGACGTCAACATCAACCCACACTGGCATTTGTTTGTTTTGACCTGAGGCCCACAGGCATCTCTCACAGTAGATTGGTCTGTGCAATAGACCTCTACCCCCCCTCGGGGCAGCCACAGGGGGTTCCCCCCCCCCCCCCCCGCCCCGCCCCATGGGAGGGGTGAAGCAAGCATGGTCCTCATTTCTGATGCAATATGGGCAGCTATCTCAGGGCACCGTGACCTTGAGGGTCACATGTGCACACACCGTCCACTTCAGGTCCTCTGTAAGAACTGAATAGCAAAGCAGTCTTTCATATTGTTTTATGTTTTAAAATCGTATGTATTGATTTCTGAGTGAAAGAAAATGAGCCCCTTAGAGATGTCAACAATATAAAGAAACAGCAATTTTTTATTTTGTTGAATGCTTCAAAATAGATAATTTCCAGTGTTCTAATGTTTCTTTTTTCTTATTTAGTTTTAAATTTATAATCATAAACTTAACTCTATGATCCTGCTAGACTTGGAGGGGAATAAGATAAATATGGAACTCAAAGAACAGGAGAGCAGAGATTACAGGATATTGTGAACAGACGGGGTGGGGGTACTGTGCAGACCTACAGAAAAAATGGCCGGTAAGATCCTGAAAGTCAAAACCTTTAGAGTTGTCCCCCACCAGCAATGGTGATCTTTTTCTAGGTCTTGCCATTCCTGGAGCCCGAACACTCCATGGCTTCCGTGATGCTCATGCCTTCTTTCACCTCCTTAAAGACCATATGGTTTCACCCACTCAGTCTTGGCGGTACAGATAAACCACTGGGAACCACTTATGTTTGTTCCAGCATTTGCTTTGGACAAGATACCAGGACCTGGCAGCTTCAGGATGAGCTTTTCATCCTCAGATTTCTTCCCGTAGATGGACCTGCCACCGGTGCCATAATTGACAAATGAAGTCACCATGCTGGCACATAAATCCTGGAACAAGTCTGTGAAAGGAGGAACCCTTATATCCAAATCCTTTCTCTTCAGTGCTCAGAGCACCAAAATTATCTGCTGTCTTTGGATTTTTGTCCACAAATAGGTTCAAGAAGACGCATCTCAAGGGTAGACCATGGTTGTGATATCAAAGACACCGTGGGCTTGAACGTAGCTTTAGCAAGGGCAACAGGGGATGACAACTTTCTCCCCTAGTTTTTCTTGATGATTGTTGTCTTTCAAATAAAGGAAACATAGGACATGCTCAGCACAGGAGCTCTAAGCTCTGCTGGGGAGGATGAGCTATGGTAGCGGATGTGAGCCTCTGCCTGGGTTTTGAAGCCAGTAAAAACTTGGCAGTTAGGGACCCCAAGGCAGCTTAGCTGTCCTCTCAGGGCTTCAATTTCCTGAGATTAGAAGGAAAGCAACTGTAATATTAACTTCCAGCATTGTAACAAAGCTTAAATGTCCTTTCCAAGGTCAAAATTACAAGTTGAATAGCTGAATTGTCCTTATTGTCAGTTCTAGAATTAGGTCACATATCATCTTATATATATGTATAAAAGGAATACAGAATTATTTTCCTTATAAGATTGAAACATGCCAGTAGAAAGAATATCTTCTGGAGGTGATAAGGCCGTTGCATGCATGAACTCACAGCAGTGGTGACTGCCTGCGCAAGATCTGCATAAGACCAAGCCAGTCAACATTCTAGCATGGAGTGGGAAGGAGGCCATGAGCCTCACCCTGACTGAGGAGCTATGGACAGTGTTGGCCTCTGGGAAAGGGAGAGTCAATTTTCTGTAAGGGTGTGGATCCTGGTAGGTCAACCACACTTCCGTGGATAGCCTCATACGCAGGAATATTTGGACAGTACAAATTGGAGTCCAATGGGTTCACTTACAAGAAAAAGTTAGGGTGAGTAAAGAAAAGTTGGGGATAAATCTGGGAAGAGTAGGTGTGACTATGATCAAAATACACTGTCTGGGATTTTCAAAGAATTAAGAAAAATATTTGAAAATTCTACATGGAATTTAATTTTTGAATTAGCATACACAAGAGGAGATTCTCTTATGGTATCTGCATATGCTCTTAGTTTTAGTGATTTTTCTCACCTGCTCCCTCCCCTCATCTTGCCGTCCTACCTGCATCCTTGGTTATCCCCTCCTACCCCTGGTACCCCTGCCCGCTTTCACGTCATATTGTTCTATTATCCTCCTCACTGTCCATTCTTTAAAGCTCCCTTTCCCTCTCTCATATGCCCCTTCCTAGTCTCCCAGCCTCAACTCATCATATTCATTCTCACATTGAAACACACACACACACACACACACACACACACACACACACACACACAAGTTAGAAGCCGGGATCTATGTATGAGAGAGAGCATGTGATATTTGTCTTTCTGAGGCTACCTCACTTAAAATAACGTTTCCCGGTTCTGTTCGTTTCCCTAGAATGTTCATAATTTTGTTTTTCTATGTGGCTGAGTAAAACTCCATTGTGCATATGCACCATATTTTCATTATCTCCTCATGTGTTCATGGCCATCTAGACCACCTCCATTTCCTTGCTGTTGTGGATAAAGCAGGAATAAACACGGACATGTGAGCATCTCTAGGATAGGATACGGAATTTCTTGTTTTCCTCAGCATTCTTGAGTGTATGCTTCAAATCACTGTCTTTATTTTTTTCTCCCGAATCCCTAATGAAATTGGCTGGCTTCTTCTATGATTGGAAGGTATAAGAGACATACATTATTCATCCAGAAGGCTAAAGAGAATTGTGCGTGCCTCCCGTGGAGAGGAAATATCCTCATGTGGACACTGGGAGGTCTTCAGGGACAGTGGTGGACTGGTCTGTTTCTCCTGTCCTCTAGCCTTACAATGTGCTGCCCTCGGCTCTGAGAGCTCACTGTCATAAACAACACACTGACACCTTGTCTCATGATTGATGAGCACATCTGCATGGGAATCCTCCCAGTTTCTTGCCATGCCCCTCAATCAATAACAGCACCCAATCATTTAGCGCTTGACCTCGTCTTAGTAAAGGACTTCTCACACTTGCTTGCCTGTGTCTCATGCTCAAGTGCATGTTCCAGATTAGAGATTGTTTTGTTTATCTTTCCTTTTCATATAAATCCTAGACAGGACAGACTTCAAAGCAAGGAGAGCAACATGAACACAGTGGAAGCGTGCAGCTTGGAACGGTTCGGAGGCAGAAGACAGGACCAGGCCCTGACTTGTCTTATCTCACACAGCTGTCCTTGGCCTTGAGAGACCACGACGCTGTTCTGTTTATCTTTTCCTCAGCCCTCCTGGCCACTCCTACCATCCAGGTCATCCAGGCTGTGTACACTCAAGGCCACTCCACAAGAGTGTACCAATACTGTTCAATAGAAAGGTTATAGGAGCCATAAAGTCCTGTGCATTAGATACACATTCTGAAGCTGCATTAAAAAATAAAAATAAAAAGAAGTTGAGGCTGGAACTCTGGCTCAGTGTTTTGGGGGGCTCATTGCCCTTGCAGGTGGATGGTACTTTGGTTCCCAGTAATGATATGGTGGCTTCCAGATCTGATGCCCTCTCCTGGCCTCTTCTCGCTCCTGCACACATGTGATGCACATATATTTACCCAGGCTCACACATATACACGTATATTTTAAAATAATAATTCTTCAAAAAAAAAAAAGTCAAAAGAAGCCAGGTGTGGTGGTGCATGCCATTAATCCCAGCACTGGAGAGGCAGAAGCAGGTGGATCTCTGTGGGTTCGAGGCCAGCCTGGTCTACAAAACGAGTTCCAGGACAGTCAGGGCAGTTAAACAGAAAAACTCTGTTTCAAAAAACCCAAGAATAAATGAATGAATAAATAAATAAATAGGAATAAAATTCAGTTTAAGGATATTTTATTAAACTCTATGCATCCAAACGGTATCATTTCAACATGTAGTCAATTGTGAAAATAATTGAGCTGTCTTAATCTTTTCTTACCCTGGATAAATCTCTGATACTGAATGTGTACTCTCTACTTACACCACACCTTACCTGTGTCTAGTCATATCATGTCTGGTGACCACACAGGGCCAATCAGTATGGTATTCGCACAGGGTTGTGCCACAGACTTTCCAGATAATTATATTTGTAGAAACAGAAGGGCTGGGGGCGGGGAGGGTCTTTTCTTCTAATTTGCATAGAGATACCGTCTAGATCAATGGTGGCCTTGTTACCACAGAGCTTGTACACACACTGCTCCCTCTGTTTGAAAGCCAATTTTTGTCCCACCTACTTTGACGGTTCATCATCAGCTCACGTTTCTATGGCAGTACCACTTCTTCTGGGGGGCTGGACTCCATCCTCCGCAGAATCCTGTTTCGTTGCTCTCTAGCACTTACTTGGATTTTTAATGATACAGTTCCAGATGGGAGGACTTGATTCAATATTATCTCTGACACAAAATAGTCTATACAGTACAAGTTCATGTATGGTTTTGTTCACCTTGAATACTAGCTGGAAGCAGAACCCTTGGTGCATAGAAGGGGCTTGTCATCTGTGGTACCCTGGCTCATCACCAAAGTTGACTTCATGAAATTATGTCAGCCAATCCCAGCAGTATGAGACACTCTTGTCCTTCCAGTCTTGTATATAGACACCATGTATGAACCAGAGAGTGGGATGTTGTTAGGGTCTCATGGGGGAAGAAAGATGATGGTAGCCTCTGTTTAATACCCGGTACCTATGGCAGACATCCCCTCTATTCAAGCACCCCCTTTAGATGTTCCCTGGTGTAGTTGCCCCATTTACTCATAGAGCTGAGTGACCCCTAGTTTTATCTTTGATTCATTCAAGACGCTTCATCTTTAACGGCCACTTTAAAACAAACGCATTTGAAAAGTAGGTTAGCTGGGTTGACGATATGAGAAGTTAGCAGCCCGGGTGAGAAAACACAGAGCGTTTTGAAAGAGAGGATTGTGCAAGTTCTGATCAGAATCTCGGGTGCTGGGAAGCTGGGGAATAGACTCGGGCACTGTGTTTGCTCTTCCCATCCTTCTAATATTCCTGCCAGTAAATACAACGCAAACTCAGAGAACTGTCAATGAAAACTCTAAGATGTATCATGGGCACAAGGCAATATTCTTACAAATCAATGTGCATTAATGATAAGCATAGAGTGTTGATGGTAGTGGCTAAGATTTGGTTCTCTAATGCCGTTGGACTAATGATGGTGTTAGATTCAATTCCTGGCCCTGTGTGAGCATTCAGTAGCTGGGTGACCTCGGATAAGTAACTTAACTGCTCTGGGGTTCAGTTTTCCCTTCTACAAAAGCTAATATTAAAAACAACAGTTAATCTAATTATGTGTTCCAAACCTTAAGGGCACTCCTGATTATATGGTGTGGCACAGAGGGGATCAATTCATTCCAGAGGGATATTTACATCTTAAAGGAATCTGTCCTTGTGTGGCTTGACCAAGTTAGTTAAGAGTAGTTGTTCAGACTGGGGAGTGCTTAGCCCTAAATGGGACTTCTTTTGATTTTTAATGATACAGTTACCGGTAAGAGGACTTGATTAAGTGTTGTCTCTGACACAAAACAGTCTATACAGGATAAGTTTACATATGGTTTTGCTCACCTTGAATATTTGGAAGTAAAACACAAGCTAATATATTAGCTACCTAGAGACACAGTCTAGCATTTTCAGATTGTATCTGCTTTCCGAGGTAAACATATCTATTTCTAAATTTCAGTATGACCATAAGTGAGAAGCAATTGCTTTCCTTATCTGTGGGTCCAGCTTGCTCCAGATTTATTTATAATAACTTCCCAGAAAGAAGTCTGCCTAGATATTCTTTGGATGATGAGACTCAAGCCATCAATTGTGACTTGAATGAGAAATGTCCCCCACAGGCTCAGTATTTGGCCATTTGGTCCCCAGTTGGTGGCCCAAATCTTTCTCTGGATTTTCCTGGCTTCTATACTCAAAGCTGAATATAATTTCATTTATTCTTTCATTCATTTTTCTTTAAAACACATCTTGAGTCCAACCAAGTCCCAGTTAAATGTTGGGGGTGCCGAAATGAAGAATAGGAATCTCTGACCTCAAAGCCCACAGTTGTGGAGAGTGAAGACAGATGACTAATCAATAGATACCTATAACACCTTATCTGGGCTTAGCACACGGATCATGTAATGTGTTAAGTTGGCGTGAAGAAGCATGAACACTAAAGAGCGATTTCTAAAATGTATGGTAAGCTGAATCTGAAAGAAATATGGGAGTCGTCAGAATCAAAACAGAGTTGCTGATGTCAACACCAGCACTCTTCCATCACCACAAAACAAATCAGCAACAACTAAAGACCCCAAGAGTCTGGGGAGATGATCCAGTAAACTGTTTTCCCAGCAAGCGTGAGGACTGAGCTCAGATTCCCAGCACCCATGTAGAAAGCCAGCTGTGGTTGCGTATGTCTGTACTCTGCGTGCTGAGAAGGTAAAGCTAGGCAGATTCCTGGAGTTCTGTCGCCAGCCTAGCAGAGTCTAAGAACTCCAGGTTCAATGACAGATGTTGACTCAAATAAATAAATAAAGTGGAGAGTGACTGAAGAAGACCCGTGTGACATGAACATCTGACCGCCACATGCATATGTGCACAAATACAAGAACACACACACACACACACACACACACACACACACACACACACACACACCACATACAAATAAACGAAAGAGAAAAGTAAATCAAGCAAGAAGGTTATAGAAGAAGGTTTCTCCATAGGCATAATTGCCTGATAGGAGCATCACAAAAGAATCTTCCAGAACCACAAACTTGCACAGAGACCACCACAGCCTTAAACAAAAAGTACTTCTGCAAGGACGTCTACTCAGCCACTGTCTGTTCAAGTCAGACTGACGCCACTTTTGTTGTTAATCATTATGGTCAGTGATTATAGTTTCAAAATATCTGATGCAATCCTCTCTGTTTGCCCCCTTCCCTCAACCCCCTGGAATTACTCGGCTTTTGATGGCATGCACACTCTCACTGCAGCAGCTTGCGACTCCCCAGTCAAAACCATGCTTTGCAGAACATCCCTCGATTACAGCTATGTTTAGATTCATGTGAATCTTGAAGGAGACGTGGCAGAAAAAGCAGGAGGGGAAATGACGTCAGGATTCAGGAAAAGTTTACATGAATGGTGTTTTTGAAGCCGCAAGAATGTAAATACATAAATACAGCAGCATGTGGGTTGTGGAATGCTGGTGGCCTTGCAGAGTGGGAGTTGACCATGAGAGGCAGGTGGGGCCCAGATCTAGAGAGATTTGGGGTACCCCACCGAAGAATGTAGACTTGACTCTGAAAGCCGTGGAATCCCAGGGAAGCATTTGGGTGAATGAAACATGCAGTATTTTCCATTGTTTGTGGTTTTGGAATGGTTATGTTGGGATCCAGGGGGAGAGAGGCTAATGTCCTGAGTTAGAACATCTGCTAGGGAAATGAGAATGATGGAGTTGAGAGCTTCCCAAGGGCTAGCGCAAACGGAGATTGATAACTGAATCAATAACTGCCATGGGAGGCAGCTCCAAAGAAACATGAAAGATGTGGAGGTGGACGCTGTAACCCAGGATATGGGCTCTGTGGTTCTGATTCCTCAGGAGAAGTCATGATCCAGAAAGTGTTGAGGATAAAAAATGATTTGAAATTGAATCCATTCAAGACATTCCCTTAAAACATTTTCTTTCTTTCAAATGCTACTTTTAAAAACATTTTAAAACTTTTTCATCAGGGTTATCTTCAAACAGTTGGTTTTTATAAATTCAATCAAAATTATTGATTGTCCATTGTGGGTTCTGCAGAATCCTGGGGCCGCTAGGAACCTGAGAGATGTGGGCAGACAGAGGTCCTGGCCATGCTGTACTACCGCCGCCAAAACACCCCCATCTTCTTTTCTTCTGACACTGTGCAGTAGATTCATTTGGAATTCTGGAAGTGGCTTTGGAGCTTGCGGTGGGGTAGGCATGTGTGAGGCCTTCCAAGCCTCGGCGCCTGGAGAAATGGAAAGACACAACTCTGGAGTTTTTTATACCTCCAAACCCACCAATCCGAAGCTCAGTCACTCATGCGATTTGTTATGTGCCTGGGATGCAGTTCCGTGTCTCGGGGTATTTGTTTGATTCTGTTTTGGTTTCATTCATTGTTTGTTTCTATTTCGGAAAGTGGCAATCCTATTGGGAATTACATTCATAAACTTAGCATATTTTTTAAATTACAGTTGAAATTGTTTTATTTGACATGATAAATATGCAAACATCTCAGGCCACAACGGGTCCCTGTTTCTCTTAACAATGGCATTTGAATAAAACATCTGTCACCAGAGCAGGCTGCAGGGTCCCTATTGGACTCCCCCCCCAACCCCCCAGTGAAAGCCAGCTGAGCCACCAATCAGCTGAGAATTAACACATGCTGTTGTATTTGCGTTTTCCAAATAGTTTCCAACTCCCATCATGTGCTTTTGTGTTCTGTTCTCCAAACCCCTGCCAGAACCTCCTCCAGCGCCATTCTTCCTGGGTTCCCAAGTCCTTTGCACAACAAACAAAACTCCCTGTAGGCTGTTAGTCTCAGGGACATAGTCTATGTATTAAAACTGAAGTAAAAAAAACAAAAAACAAAAAACAAAAAACATTCTTTTACTACCTTGGGGTTCAAGGATTTAGTTTCTGAAAATGAGATTTTACTAATTGAATATATACGATCTACCTTTGATTCATATTTTAGTATATGTTAACCGATCGAATACTCAGAACGCATCTAGAGTGAAACGCCACCTCCACGTGCAGTTAGAAGGGCTGAAATTGAGAAAAGGGTGGACACAGGAAGAGAAGACGCAAGGAACATAGGCCTTGACTTGACTATCTCCGGTTACATACTGCCCCTGCAAAAACTTTTTTTGGGGGTGGGGGGTTTCAAGACAGGGTTTCTTTGTGTAGCTTTGCACCTTTCCTGCAACTCACTCTGTAGCCCAGGCTGGCCTCAAACTCACAAAGATCCTCTTGCCTCTGCCTCCCGAGTGCTGGGATTAAAGGCAAGCGCCACCACCTCCCGGCTGCAAAAACTATTTTTTAAATGTGTTATGTTTGTATCCCCTTAATTGAAAACTTTTGCCTTTCAGGGTGCCTTTTCCTCTTAGCTTCCCTTAAATTCTCTAGATAACGACCAGGCAATTTTATTTTCCCACCTAGATTTATGGCAACTATATTAAAATCATATGAAAATAAAATATGTATGCTAAGTATAAATTTTATTTTCTTTTATTCTTAAAGCCAATGTGTTTAATAATCGTGTAGAAGTTGATGTCTTCATGCCCCGAGGGAAGAGGTAGCTGTTACCCAGCTTTGTCAGGGAAGTTGATGTCTTAGTTGATATCATTATGGGAAAACTGGCCCCTCTCTTGTCCCCATAACTCCTGCCTGCTTTTCAACTTACAAAGTATGTCATTCTATTATTAAGCCAGAGAGTGTCAAATCTTCACAATTTCTTATACAAAATGCCCTTGAAAAAAAGACAATGTGTAGCTGAAGTTTTCCTGTGTCCCGCCCAGTCCACAGCTGCTCAGACCCAAGTAAACACACAGAGGCTTATATTAATTAAAACGGCTTGGCCATTAGCTCAGGCCTACCACTGACTAGCTCTTACACTTAAACTAACCCATTTCTGTTAATCTATATGTCACCACATTTTCCGTGGCTTTACCTGTGTGCCATTACATTCTGCTCCCTGGACTGCAGGCTGGCATCTCCTGACCCAGCCTTCCTCTTCCCAGAATTCTCCTTGTCTGCTTATCCTGCCTATACTTCTTGCCTGGCTACGGGCCAATCAGCATTTTATTAAACCAATGTATAAAAGCATTATCCCACAGCAACAACGAGGTGTCAGAAAACAATAGAAACTCATTTATTTTATTACACATCTATGGAAAAGCTATTACATTGGAGTAAGCTTTTATCTCTCTTTGGGGCAGGGTATATTACAGTTGTCTGATCTAACAGCAGCCTGCTATAATGCTCCTTACAGACTTTGCAGTCTCACTAAATTTCACAACATTTAATAAAAATCATTAACATTATAAATTTAAATTCCTCTCAGTGTTTTTGAAACAAGCCGGTTCTACTGTGTGTCCAGAAAAAGGGGAGGAATATTTTGCTGAATTTTAGGGATGCTTCTTTCTTATTATTTTAAATTCACGTTCCATTTCTCTCTCTGCTGGTTTTTAAACTAGAATTCCGTTCCACGATTGTAAGGCTATGAACAATTTGAAAGAGGATAATGAGAGACATCTCTGAATGCAGTAATGTTTTAAGCCTCCTTGGTATGTACAGATAAAAATCTACTGTAGTTGCTGTGTGGGATTTTGATTATGTAGGCATGAATTATTTAAACAACGTTTATGCAACATAAGAACAATTGTCTAAAAATACCAGCAACCATGCTCTCACTTTTGGGGCTGTGTGTTCATTGGTATCCCTGCTGCTAGAGAGGGACAATTAGTTCTTGATAGACCTGGCTCTCAGAGCTGACCTGTATTTTTATTCAGGATTCTGGCTTAGCTCCCTAGTTATCTTATTTCTCAGGTTAGACCTCTTAGGCATGGAAATAAAACAATGACCCGTGCACTACAAATTTCAGGTTGCCAGCTGTGATGTACAGGCACCCCTTGTTTTCACAAATGCCCAAAACTGTAGCATTGGATTGATCCTTTTTCCATACTGGAAATGGTATAGGAAAATAGCCTCAGGCCTTAAAAGTTGTAGGCTTTGCATTGTTTACCTTGAAGGCCTAGTCTTCCTTCTGCTAATAATATAATCTTTTCTGTTGTTCCCTTGTGAAATATTGTTCCCTCGTGAAATAACTCAGTATGCCTGGGAACTCACAGTTGGTCCTTTGAGTTTCTTTACTGCGCCTAGAAAGGATTTAGGGGGTTGAAATGTATGCAGAATAATCTCTGCTTTTCTCTCCCATTTCTTCCTTCCTCTCCACCTGCCTGGGGGCCTAAGAAGGGGTCTGTTGGGTTTCAAACCAGGACAAAAGGCTGAAGTGCCTACTTAACATATCAAAGCGAACCTGGCTTCCAGGTTCTCCCAGCATCCCTCAGTCCCTACCTGTTACAGGGTCCTTCTGGTTGGCATACCCCTCCCCTTCCCCTAAACTTCTCCAGTCCAGGTATTGGGCTGGGCTCCCCCCCCCCCCCCGCCCCGCCCATCCCTGTATTATTGTGGTTACCTGGTCTTTTTCCATCTCCTCTCTTGGACAAGGCTGTCCATCTTGGTCAGCAACTGCTCTCCTCTCTCACATGTCTCTCCCCGCCCCCATCTCCTCACAAGGCTCAGAGTCAAGTTCACTCTAGACTCTCCCAGATGCTCCTGCCTCTGTCTATGTCTTCCTTTTATCTACAATAAACTTTTTCCTCCAGTATACCTAGGAGCAACCATGTTCTTCCCTTCTTTCTTCTTTTTCTTTATTTTTTCATTCATCTGGTTCTGAAACCCAGGACCAGTCATGTTTCTTTTTTTTTTTTCCCCTTCAAGGTTCATCCATTAGTAATTAAGTATTAAACACTATACTTGTGTTTAAAAGGTGGTGGTGGTGGGGAGCTGTAGCTGGGGAGCTTCTCTCTGGGTCCTGCCAAGCCCCCGCAGTCCCTGCAGCCCACTTATAAAATAAACACACAGACGCTTATATTATTTAAACTGTTTGGCCAAATGGCTCAGGCGTCTAGCTAGCTGTTCTTATATCTTAAATTAACCCATTTCTATTCATCTATAAGTTGCCACGTGGCTCGTGGCTTACCGGTATCTTAACATCTTCTCATGGCGGTGGCTGGCATCGTCTCTCTGCCTCTGCCTTCCGCTTCCCAGACCTCTCCTCTCTCTTTGTCCCGCCTATACTTCCTGTCTGGCTACTGGCCCATCAGTGTTTTATTTATCAATCAATCATCCACAGCAAGGAGCATTGTGTCTGGGGAGTCACATGAATAGTCAGTAAAGTGTTGTTTTGGGAGCAAGCTCAAAGATCTGTTTGAGTTCAATCCCCAGAACTCACATTTCAAAAGCTGGACATGGTAGTATATGCCTTTAATTTCAGTACGGGGAGGTGAAGACGGGAAGATCTTTGAGGGCTGCTGGCCATCCTGTGTAGTTGAATCAGTGAGCTCCAGGCTCTTAACAACACCCTGTCTTTTCAAAAGATTAAGATGTCAAGCAATCAAGAAAAGCATCTGACTTCAACTATGACTTCTAGACACACAAGCAATTGCACCCACCACCCACCCCCATAGACATGCACACACTGAGGCACATGCTAAAAAAATATAATGGGGCAACTTTGGTTTAATGAGTGGCTAATATAAGAAAAAAACGTCCTCTTCATTAGGGTGAGTTACAAGTTGGATGGTTGTGAGTGGTGTGAGTGCCTATCACTATCAGTTCTGCAGGGGTATCTGGAGTGATGATATCTATGGTAGCATTGCACAGCCCTGGGATCATTCTGAGTCTCTTTCAGCCTCCTGAGAACTGTTTTTGTTTCTAGACCTTACATTACAAGCAGCATCTTTTCATAGTTTAGAAGGCCCAGTGAAGAATGACCAGGATGATCCATTGTCAGAACAGTACTTGAAGAGTGAACAAAGAATCCAGAAGGATGCCATTTAGGAACATTTGTAATTAGCTTTCCGGGTGTACAATATACACTATAAAGAGGGATTCTACTGTGGCTTCAGAATGGGAAATTTGGGTCAGCACATATAATTATTGAAAAACAAAACAAAACAAAACAACAACAACAACAACAACAACAACAAAAAAAAAAACCCCACACACTTCAGCTTGAAGAAGGGAAGCCATTTTTAATGGTCCAGCTCCGGGAGTCCAGAGTACTCACTGGATAGTGAGAGTCTGGTCTACACAGGATATAGCAAGTGCCTGCCACCTGGATGAACAGAGCGAGGACTGCTGCTGTTTTGGGAGGGGCTTGAGCTGAATAGTCTACGGGATCTGCCGGTGGGAGATGCTCTGATTCTGCTTAGCACACAAGCATCCTCTGTGTGTCTCAGGATTCACACTTCCACCCTATGACAGGCTCCTCACAAAATAAAAATATGAAGGCACACTAGGAAGGCACTAGGCAAAGTTCTGAGGCTCTAGATTTATAGCTGTGAGATAATAGGGTTAGTTTTTAAGTTTCCGTATGCCTAAATGCAGGGGTAGGAGAACGTATCTTATGAGGTAAGAATTAATATAGTTAAGGATGTTGGACCAAGGCCCAGCACATGGAAGTTAGCTATATTGGCTAGCCGCTGTTACCATTACCTCAGCACTTTATTGATGAATATACTGAAGGCTGACTCTTGCCTTAATTTTAGCAATCACATTTTGAGATGGCGTTCTGATTAGTGAGCATCTAAGGAAAGGCTGGTCTAAGTGAATCCTCAACCTTTTGTGATTGCATACAGGACATCTAACTGGAGATGTTGCTGGACCAACAGATGATAATGACTTTTTGTTTTGTTTTGTTTTGTTTTTTACTTAAATCCCAAAACACATGATACTATTGTTCAACTCCTTGCTTTTGCAATAAACCATGAACAATTTAATTAACATTTCTTGATTGCACTTAATGTATATAGTTTTTACAAATAATCCATTTTGGTTAACCTATTAATTATTAGTCTAGTAAGAAAACAGAAAACAGTTCGGGACATCAGTCTGAAATCATGTTTCTAAATTCTGAATTGAAAAAAAATAGTGCCTCATTTTAAAGGTAAATGACTTGGAATATACTTTTATTGGTACTTTTATTAGCACCAGGATATACTGCAATACAAAGAATCCAGGTGGTGGAGAAAGAGACACTTGGATCAAGGGACAATAATAACATGTGTAGTAGGTTATTAACTCTGTTAGCTTGCTTACTCCCTTAGTAATGTTCAACAAGGCTTTATTGATTAGAAGAGCCTTGATTTGTAAATGGGAACAGAAGATCACATTGTGGGCACCAGGCCAGTTCTTACACACAAAGTCTGCAAGCCAAACATTCATTAATAATTGATTTTAAGGGGATTATACAAGCCCTCATGGGCCTGTCTTTTGCCAGCATATTTCATTATAATGCACAGCTTGATTTATGAATAACTGTAGGATATTAATTCTGGAAGGCACCGTGGACTGGGAACTGGAGGATCTAATCAGGAGCAGAGCCAGGTTTTCTGTCTCCTATTGTAAAGCCTTTGACGTGAGATGGATGTGAGCTCTTTCATCAATAGGATCTTGAACATTGGCTGCAGATATAAAGAATGTGACAGCTCAATAATTTACAACATTTCTCCAAGAAGCTTACCATAGAAGACCCCAGATGCTCTGGGCTTCATCTTTGGAGCTTTCTTGGGAGGGTAGTCTCTGCGTTGGAGCTCATGAGGATTGGGTTTCAGAAATTGTTTGTTCAGTGAGACACAGTCCCTGGCAAAGTAGACAATGACCTTAAGTGGCCTGTCTCATATTTTCAACACTATCCAACACTCCATAATGTATTCACATGGAAATGATAGATTTTGCTCCTCACTGCCCCCAGAAAGGGAAAGAATTAGCAAGCCACGCCTGCTCTGCGTCCAACCACTTGTCTGCTCACGTATGGAGGCCACAGATCTGTACCAGCAGTACCTGAGTTCCTTGTCGTGTTCTGTTCTCTAGCATCAGTCTGGCACCTCTGATATCTACCTTCTTCTCTGGAATGTCTATAGATTGTGTTTCTACCTTGCCTGTTATAACGACTGTTTCACTCAGACTGTCTGCTTGATGTTCATTTTGGTCCTGTTCATTCTCAACTCCATGACTGGTGGCCAGCATCCAAGTATTCCTGGTCCTATCTGACCGGTGTCTGAAGGTCTGTAGGTTCTTGTTTGTCTGGAAGAGGAGTTCTGACAGTTAGTCCTTGACGTGAGTTTATCACTTAGGCCCATGGCTGTGGCTGTGCTGCCCCTGGACTGCTGTGATAGTTTTGTCTTGGATCCACTTTCAACTGTGACTAGATTCACATAGCTGACCAGTCTAGACCAAAGAAACACGGGGGAGTTGGTATTGTTCTGATTCTGGCTGGAGATGAGCACTGGACTCATGCTACCCATGACTCACTAGTATTCTAGAAACACAAATGCCATGCTTTCACCTGGGCAAGAGATAGTTGACAACTGCTGCAACAGGTTCTGTGGCTGGTAAGGGTAGTAGAAAACAGACGCATTGCCAATGCACAAAGCCTTTAACTAGAAACACAGCATCGGGGCTACACAATGTAGATGGTCTTCATCAAGCTCCACCTCCTAGACCCAATGAAGACTACGATGTAGTGTGCTCTCCACTCTCTTGTGTTTGGTGTAGGACCTTTAAATGTGCAAGGTCATCACCTTCTTAGGAATGCCTTCCATAGAGTTCGTGAACTTGGCTTGTGCAGTTCTCTTAGCTGTGGCAGGGGATGGCAAACATTTTATCAAAAATCTAGATAATAAATATGCTAAGTTTTATGAGCCACGCGTTCTCTCTGGAAGATACTTGGCTCTGATAGTCGGGGAACAAAAGTCTCAGGTCGTGAAAATGAGCTGCCATGCCTGTGTTCCCATATATCTTGTTTAAAAATCAAGTCCATGGGGCCATAATTTGTGGATACTAGAGATGTAACAACACTCCTCTAGGCTACTCTTGAGAAATACCCTTGTTAGCTGTGAGTAGAGTTATGGAAACATAGTGAAGAGAGTTAAGCAGGGGAAAGTGGTGTTCGAATCTTAGATGGTCTTTTAATTAAAAAATCTAGAGCCAGATATCAGGGTGAAAGCTGAAAGATCAGAGAAGCAGAACAGCCAGCCACTAGTTCTTACCTCTACGAAATCTTCAGTCTAAAGAGAGTGAGTTCCTGTTTCCTCACTCCTTATATACCTTTCTCTGCTCTGCCACATCACTTCCTGGGATTGAAGGCATGTGTGCTTCCCAAGCAAAGGCATGAGATCTCAAGTGCTGGGATTAAAGGTGTGTGCCACCACTGCCTCGTCTAATCTAGTGGCTGGCTGTTTGGCTTCTCTGACCTTTCAGCTTTCACCCTGATATCTGGCTCTGGGCTTTTTTTTTATTAAAAGACCATCTAAGATTCGAACAACAGGAAAGAATCTCAGTTATTCTAAATTGGCATTTCTGCCCCAGTTAATCAAAGACCTCCAATTCTTCCTAGGGTATATCTCTTCATTTCTGGGTATGAAGTACCTAGGTTCTCTGCTCCCCCTTCTAAAACTCAGACTCTGTTTAAACACCACTTCCTCTTCGAGACTCCTATTGTTTAGACCCAGGACAGATTTGTTTTATTATTATTATTATCATTATTATTATATATTACCTCTAAGTTCCATGAGAGTGGACCCTAATAACAGCACTATATCTGCCTCATTCACAGTGTCCATTTATGGCCTGACATTTTATAGTTGTGCAGGTGAGCTTGTTCCTCATGGATTCTTCTCTCAACCCATAGCGCTAGTGAACATACAATTCTGCCTGGTCATGGCACTCTCGTGGATGAGTGGTGCTTTTTGCTTGTGGCATTTAATTTATTAGAGATAGCCTAGAGGTCTGGTGTCTCTGCCTTGTAGTAATATAGGGACCCAGGGCCACCACTTTCAACGGACTTTGAATTTCAGTCCACTGAGTCCTACGTTTTGTTCTGAGTATGTAGAGTTTTAATTTTTCGTATGTCAGGCAGTTAAAACCATAGAGGAGACACTCTCAGAAAGCCAAGCATGCAGATGGAGTACTTTTGTAGTCTTGGTCATTAGCTCTATTTCCAGCTGACGGAGGTGATCCAATGGCTACAGAAATGGCTATATATAGTCCAGGATTCTGCAAGCTGCATGGTCTCTGGAGACAGTTCTGAGAAGGGCAGAGTACCAGTCGGGCTGGCTGTAGGAAATTAGGAAGGTGGAGACATCAATCAGGCCTCCTATGGTCAGCCCAGGCAGTCACATTTCTAGGAGAATTTAGGAATGACACATTCTAGTGTGCCAGTTGACTCCAGCTAGGCAAAGGAGAACCTGTGCCAATCTTAGTATACTTTGTGGTCTGGCAGCTACAGAGTCATGAGAGCCCATCTCGTACCATAACCCACTGGGTGTTCATTTGATGAGTGGAATGCTAGCCTCTACATGAAATACTACAGTAATAGCATCAGCCAATGAATGGCATCATAGCAGTTGAGCTTTCAGCTCTATGAGAAATGTCTGGTGTTCATTTGGAGAAAAAAAAAAAAGATGTCATCCCAGACGCACATTTTGCATTATGTATTGACAAGTCCCAGGAATAGAGCTTTGTGAGACCTGAGCCTTGAATGGGTAGAGCTAAGGTGAGGAACACTAGCAAGGGTGACAGAGCTGTCTTTTCTGTCAAGATTTTAACAAGCAAATATTCTAATTGCATGAACCCGGCAGACATAGAAAGTGCTGGCCAAGTTCATGAACCAAGTTCTTAGAAAGGAATAGTGGTTTCTAGATCATCACGTTAGAACTGGTTGCTGTGACTGTCTTTATTAAACACATGTTAATTTATTTTTTAAGTTGGCATACAAAATAATGGGCTTCATGATGACATCGTCCTGTGTAAATGCAGCTGTGCCTTGCTCCTGTTATTATTATCTTTTGATGATGGCCACGGACTATCTTTTCCTCTGACATGGGTTGGGGCTAGTGACTTTACAAAGTCAACAGAATCAGAACTTTACAGAAGCTGGTACACAGACATGCTCTTCTGATGTTTTAAGTGACCTAGTTTTTTCACAATGGCTTACTTTCCCTTGTTTTTTGGAAATCACATCTCACGGAAGTGTTTGTATTTCTTATGTAAGTGTTTTATGTAGAGTGTCTATAAAATCATCATTTTCCTTAGAAAGGAGGCTCACGCTGTATGGAGTGCATATGATAACAAAGGACAGTGGAAATACGCAGGTGTATTTTAAGCAGATAAACAGGGGCAAACCTGAAGGACAACAAGCGAGTTTCTGACTTGAAATCACTTTATTCTTCTAAAAATATTTCGTGTTGTACCTGTCTCTTTGTTACAACAAAATGGACCCAACATATCTAAATTCTTTTCCCAATATCGACAGATGGCGCATTTCCAGGACTTCTGTTTTGCTGGCTAGTAAATGAAGGAACTGTTTTTGTGGAGGAAATAGTTTCAGAAGACTAGGATGAATAAAGCGCTGTGTTTTCTAGAGCCCTGCATGGAGCCTTTTTGCTGTGGTACATAATTTGGTGGAATCTAATTGTACATTAAGGCCAAGCTCTTCCGAACGGCATTTAAGCTTCCTCCTACTGTGGCTTTAAATTGCCTTTCTATCTCATTTCCCTTCTGCCTTCTTCCTGGATTCTCGCTTCTTTCACAGTGCTGTAAAAATCCCTTCTCTTGGGGAGATATAAACAATGTCTACCCCTCCCACAAAGGTCCAAAGGACAAACTGAGGCACGAATCCACTAAAGTGGACTCTGTGGTAGCCTGTGAATTTACTAGGTTTACTGACAAAGCAATGGGGTTTGCAGACAGGAGCATGCATGGCCTTAAAGTCACCCCACTGGAAGGGCTGCATCCCACATGAATGACACCCCTCCCCCAGCTGTGTAGATAGGACACCTCCCCCACCCCCAGTCCTTCCCAGTCTATAAACTAGCTCTTCCCTGAGGTCATGTGCAATTAGGGTAGAATAGCGCACACCTGGTTGGGAGGAGCGGCTGGATACTCAGAAGATGGTCCCAAGAGCCTCCCTACCATCTTTCTATGAAGGAAGGTCAAGAGTCAATAAGGCCAGCTGTGATGATCATTTGCAAGGATGCACAGGCAAACTCACGAAGATGGTGGCAGATTGGCTCTGAGAATGGTCCTATATAATACTCTTTCCGTGACCTCTCTTGACTCCAGGCTTTCTGTTCCCCATCACTCTGGGCTGCTGCACCCACTTAAAAGCAAAACCAAAAAACTAAGGACCACTCAACCTTCAAAAGTTAAATCAAGTGTCTCCTCTTTGGGCAATCTTTGTCTAGCTTTAGAGAAATGGATTTCCCACAGTCCTTTGTGCTCGCCAATAGCAGGGCCTTTTGCAAACAGGACCATTCTTTGTTCCATATTTTGTTTGGAGACATTCCTTATCTCCAAAATTAAGGTCCTGATGTGGAAGCAGGTCTGGCCTCTCAAACATAGTGAGACCGGCAAATGTTTGAGAACAAGAAAGATGAGTTAATAGACACACTTGACAGAGGCACAACTGCATGCTTGTTCACAACGCTGTCCTGAGCAGTGCCTGAACTAATTTCAAAGGCTGACAATGGGTCCTGACTCAGGGACAGGAAGGACAGAGCAAGCCATGTCTCCCAGCCCAGAGTATGAATGACAGCGTAATCTAGACCCAGCACGCAAAACATGATAGCCTTGATTCAACCATTATTTGGTAAAAGGCCTGAAGTCCCACTTAAAAGTGTTATTTGTCTGAAAACCTGAAGCAAGACATGCAGAGGTCAATAGCTGGAATGAATATGGCCCTTGAGGCAGATGGTTGCAGAGTCTACGCTGGAGAGTCCGGCATAAGAAGAGTCTGAAAAATGCGTTAGGCAAGGGGGCTGTTGGATGACCTCCCACTTGAAGATTCTTGAGCTTTGGAAAGCCGGGGAAGAGGAAAAACATTCTGAAATATTGTCTTGGGGAAATTAGGGGACTGAAGAGACAGCACCGTTGCATCACAACTGATACACCGCCACTAGGTGACGCTGTTTCTTCATCTGTGAATCTTTCTTGGCCTCCCCAGCTTGCAGAGGGTCAGCGCTGTCTAGATTGTGACCTGGGATCCAGCTTAGCTCTGCCCTGGCTGGAGCAAGGCCAGGATGG
>CABHPP010148719.1:0-47143 GCA_902168425.1 Peromyscus attwateri
TGGAGACACCTCATTCCTGCCATGCTGCAGGTCAAGCCCGAATGCCTGGAACCCACCATAGAGTAGCTCAAGCCTGCATGTTGTGACTTACCACTCACATGAGACATAAAGCAGGAATCTGTTTTTGGCTCCATTTAGAGTTGCTTATTAAGTATTTTTAGGTTTGAGGTGGAAACTCGAACCGTTGGGCGCCATTTGTAGCTGGATGGTTTCCTTTGTCCCTGCCTGCTGGTGGTCAGGACAAATCTCTTCCACTCACATCCCCCAAGTAAACACACAGAGGCTTATATTAATTAAAACTGCTTGGCCATTAGCTACACTTAAACTCAGCCCATTTCTGTTAATCTGTATGTCACCATGTGTTCCATGGCTTTTCCTGTGTGCCATTACATGCTGCTCCCTGGATGGTAGGCAGGCATCTCTTCACTCAGCCTTCCTCTTCCCAGAATTCTCCTTGTCTGCTTATCCCGCCTATACTTCCTGCCTGGCTACTGGCCAATCAGCATTTTATTTATCAACCAATCAGAACAACACACATTCACAGCATACAGAGTGATATTCACAGCACTTTACAGTCTGTAAAACTGTGAGCCTAAATCAACCTCTTTATTTTGTAATTGCCCAGCCTTAAGAGTTTTGTTATAGCAACAGAAAATAGACTAAGACAGTCACAGAATGGAGTTTCTTCCTGAAGAGAGTATAAACTCACAGATGGGAATCTAGAAAGAAAAGAGAAATGGAAAAAGAAAGACCTTTAGAGGGGAGAATTGAAAAGAGGACAAGTGAGAGAAAAAAAAAAAAAAAAAAGAAAAAAAAACAGGTAAATAAGAACAAAATACGGTATAGACGTGGATGAAAGTGTAACAACGAGTGAGACCTATTATTTTGTTCAATTGATACTTGTGAACAAACTGTCTTCAAAAGGTGATGTAAAGAGTTGGAAACTCTTCTCTGCTAATGGAATTCCTGTGCCTATAGTTCCCTTGCCAATTTGAACTGGCTGGCCAGCAAACCTTATGGATCCTTTTGTCTCTATCTCCTTAGCACCAGGATTACAAGTGTGTGCCGCTGTCTTTTATGTGAGTCTCGAGGATTGAACTAAGATCTTCATCTTGTATAGAAAGCTTTTTCCTGGCTGAGCTGTAGCAAGTTTTCTTGTTGGGACTATTTTTGTATTGCTAGTCCCCAAATAACAGCATGGAGACTTCTTATTAATTATGAAAGCTTGGCCTTTAGCTTAGGCTTGTCTCCAACTAGCTCTTATAACTCAAATTAACCTGCTTCTATTAATCTATGTTCTGCCACGTGGCTTTACCTTTCCTCACTATGGCACATCCTACTTGCTCTGAGTCTGCTGGTGAAATCCCCATGCCCTTTCCTCTCTTTTCTCAGAAATCCCACCTATCCTCTCCTGCCTAGCTATTGGCCATTCAGCTTGTTATTTAATTTAACCAATTCGAAGGTACCTTGTCAAAGACACATCTTCATGGTGTACAAATATTCTGCATGGAACCACCTCCCCAGCCTCCTCAACACTAATTCTTAAAGGCAAGATTTGAACTACTATCCTGAATTACCTGGAATGTGATTGGTTTAGTTTTGTAAAACTACTAGAGACAACATGAAATCAGAGATGTCTTCTAGCCCAGAGAAAGGATAGAGAAGGTTTGTCAGTCAGTAGTGAGGCAGGGCTGAATACTGGGGGAATTTCCCAGCTACTTTAGACCTCTTGGCCTTGGTGTATGTCCCTTTCCTCTTAATCAAACTCTTTAATTTAACTAGATTTTGAAGTTGGATAAGATAAGAGAGTTGGAATAAGTGATCTTGGGTCAGGTAATACAGCAACTTATTCTCATATTGCTATTTCTATGAGGCCTGCCTTTGACATACCTCTGAAACATATGCAGAAAATATAGAGGAAATACACCTACTCAAGAGAGGTTCCTTCACACGGGGCTGCTGATATTAACTCAAGAGTTAAGGGAAGTCACAGGCTCAATGTTCATTGTAAGCATGCTGTTGTGGATTTAATGAAGGTGTGGTTTCATAAAATTTGTGATTTGTTTCAGTATTAAGTTATCTTTGTACATAAGAAATCATGTCTCTTTCCTTCTTATACTTGACGGCGCAAAACCACTACCCTTTCATGGGAAATTAGACTGTGGATTTCACCCCCATTTTGCAGATGGAGAAACAGACATCATGAAGATTATCCCTCTCTCAAAGTTATTCAAGAGAGTCTAGGTTTATATAGCAATGTGTTAATCATAAATCCTGGCTAATCACATGGATTTTGAAAATGTTAAATATTATTTTAAAATTTAAAATTATTTCCTATAACTATCCTATAAAGGTTCTTTGAGAGGAGGGTAAAACCGATTTGGTAGATCTAAGTAAATTTAATGAATTCAAATAAATTTAAGAAATAAACCAGTTCTTCCTTTCTGTCAGTTCACCTTTGGAACGATTGAAGCAGGAGGCAGGGACTTATGTCCATCTGCAGGATGTCCACTGTCCAATAGTGCTGTACACCTGGGGCAGAGGAGACTGAGGCTCATCATTTAAATAAATACTGTTAAATCATTTCCCATTGTGGAGAGTTGAGCCTCATTAGATCCAGCACCAGAAGAACACCATTAGCTCTATTTATAACTAACTACTATTTTCCATTTAAGCTTTGGTATGATAAATTTAGCAAGTAACACTGAAAACAGCTCTTATGGCTGAGAGATGTAATTGGATTGCACTATAGCATTAAAATATTACAACAGGATGCAGACTTTATCTATTCCTGGTTCACTTCCATTTTTCAGCTCGGGATGGGAGGAAGGAATTGACACAGTTCTCAAAGCGGACAGATGAGTTCATTAGGTGGGCCAGTGATGGGCCTTTCTTTTGCAAAGTCTAGATTGAGTTTGAGACAATGACAAGTGAATTTGTAAAATCAGTCTTTAAAAGACAACTCCTTCCACTTCTGTTTGTGCTACAACAGGGCACCAAATTTAATATGCTGGAGGTCTCCTGATTGCACAAGCAATGGGCCCCTTGCATTTGCAATTAACCACTCACACCCTTGTTTTCCTTACAACCCAAGAGGTTGATTACGTGATTGTAGGTATAATAATTAGCACACATGAAAGGAGAGACTCAGCGGAGGCCTCCTAAGAGTATCCTTTTATTGAAAGCTTCAGACATGGACTAATTAGGTTGGACGGTACAGGAGATGGCCCCCAACATGCCCTATATCAAAAGACATTGCCTGCAGTGTTGTTGCTCTTATTGGGAAGTCAAAATTGTTTCCCCACCAGGCTTTTGTGGGGATGACTCTCTGTCCAGTGCAAATGACTTGAACAACTTCTCACTTCTCAATTGCATCCTCCTCACTAGAGGCCAATACGGTGGGATGCTTGAAATACTGAACAAAGGATAGCCAAGAGGAGTATACGAAAATGTGCCCACCCACAGCTCTGAGGGCAGACAGGGGATGATCACTGCGAGTGTGAAGCTAGCCTGGGCTACACAGTGAGACTGCCATCAACAAACAGTTTGCATTACTTATCTGTCCCAGAAACATGGCAAATTCAGAAAAGGGAGGTAAGAAGAGAAAATGCTTGAGAACTTTTGGTACAAGTACTTAGAAAATTTTAGATAAGTTATTAGAATATTACAAATATATAGTTGTAGTCAAAGAAAGGGATGGGTACATATCCATCTATTCATATAATTACCAGCACTAATAAGAAACTATTTGGATATATGTGATTTGCACGTAGACCAAACGTTAACTAAAACTGTAGTTAGAGAGAATTACCTGTGGAGCATTAAAATCCCATTTTAAAGAAGAAGGAATAATGAATGTTAATTATATAATCCTAATCAAAAGAGAGGAAAAACAAAATCAGAATAAACCAAGGAGCTGTAGCGTTAGATTAGAACTTAATAAGCTATAACGCAGAATATAATGGAATATCAATGAAATCAAGTTTGTTTCTGGGGATGGGGATGTAGATTGGTGGTGAGGCATGTACCTAGCATGCACATATCCTGGGTTTGTGTCCAAGCAGCGTAGGAAAATCTTGATTCTATGAAACTATAGTAATAAGGATAGCAATGTACGCAGCAAACATGAAAGATGACGCAAATAGCTTATTATGCTGAATCAAATAAATAATATTATGAAAACAGAATGTTATAATTAAAGAAGAGAATTATGAATTATTCTAACAGTGATTTTTGTATAATAAATCTGGGAATATAGAAACAAATGGGCAATCTCCTAGAAAACCAAAATTTACAATAATGAGCTAAAGAAGGAAGGTGAAGGTAAGCTAATCTGTAATTATCCATATCCAAAATTAGTAGATAAACGTCAAGACACCAGGCCCATTAGGTCCAGATGGGTTTTAGGAGATTTTTATCAAAGAAATAATAAAGGAACAAACAGTCTCTTTTAGATAATTAAAAAGGAAATACAATTTCCCACAATAAAATCCAAAAATTAGTGTTCCTTTAAAATTACCACAGTCAAGAATAATATAAGGAAAAAAAATCAACCAATTTTACTTCTAAATATAAATGCCAAAATAGTAAACATAACCTGACAAAATAAATTCAATAGTGTATGTAAATATTTGATCACCCTAATAAAGAAAAATTGAGTTAAGAAATATAAGGTTTCAACCTCAATTATATATATCATTTCAATATAACGTAACATTTTAAAAGAGAAAAATCTTCATGGTGGTTCTGATACATTAATTTTAAAAAGAGTTGATAAAATTCAACACATTTACGAAAACATTTATAGAAACTTTTAAGTAGGAGTGGACTCTCCTAATGATCCAGTAGCCTATTAAGAAACTATAGGGGTGGCTGGAGAGATGGCTCAGAGGTTAAGAGCACTGGCTGCTCTTCCAGAGGTCCTGAGTTCAATTCCCAGCAACCACATGGTGGCTCACAACCACCTGTAATGAGATCTGGTGCCCTCTTCTGGCCTGCAGTCATACATGCTGTATACATAATAAATAAATAAATCTTTAAAAAAAAAAAAAGAAACTATAGAAAATATGGTAGAAGTGGTCAGCTTTTAATATTATCCTATTAGAACTATGAAAATATTATTCACATCAATCTTTCTAATCGGCATTGATTGACAGGGCAAAAGCAGTACACATACAAGATCATAGGCCTTGTGACAGTACGCACAAGACCCACACAAGCTCAAGCTAGACAAATACAGCTTGGAAAGTGATGGGCATGACGTCCCATCTTTTTTTTTTTTTTTTTTTTTTTTTGGTTTTTTGAGACAGGGTTTCTCTGTGTAGCTTTGCGCCTTTCCTGGAACTCACTCTGTAGCCCAGGCTGGCCTTGAACTCACAGAGATCCGCCTGGCTCTGCCTCCTGAGTGCTAGGATTAAAGGCGTGCACCAACACCGCCCGGCCCCATCTCTTACTGAGAAGCTATTGGCAATCGGTGACTGCTAGGAGAGAGAGTTGGTTTTCTTTAAGTGTTACACTTAATAGGGCATTCATGCCCCAGTGGAAGGCCACTAGGCAGAGAGTATGAGACAGAGGATGGGGTGATGTTGGGTTGGTAGGGGAGGAGTTTGGGGTATGAATATAATCAGTCCACACTGTATGAAATTCTCAAAGAAAGATTTTATTCTTCACATACAATGTTTTGTTCGGATGGGCAGTCAGTGGTTTACCAACTGGTAAAAGAGTTTTTTTAAAAAAAAAATAGTTGGTATGAGATCAGTCTACAAAAATGAGTGGTATTCTGTGTGTGAACAAATAAGTAGAATGTAATTAAAGAGAGCACTTTTAACAATGTGGAAATAGCATGTCTGTGAGCAACTGAGCTGGGGATAAAGAGCATGAGAGGTCTGCAGATTCGTGTTTGGACAATGCAAAGCAGATGAGTAACAGAAGCAAATCCATCTCCTTTAGCTGTAGCATTGACCCTGTGAGGACGGTGATTCTCCCTCCTTTAATTTAAAATTACAATAACATCTCAACAAAATGTACAATAGAGTTTTATGGACACCTCAGGAAATTCTTTTTCATTGAAAAGCAAAGAGCCCAGTCAAACCCTGTCTCAAGAAAGGAAAAGAAAAACAAAACAAAATAAGACAAACAAAAAAAAAAAAACAACCCAAAATAGCCAAAAAGAGCTTAAGAAAAGCAAGGAAGGGTCCTGATCCCACTGCCTGCCTGGGGGCCCCCTGAACAGTTCAAGCTAAACAACTGTTTAGAAAGGCACATAGCTGAGTGAGGGACTCATTAAGGCCAGGGAACAAGAACAAAGCAGCCCAGTTATTATTAGCTGACGTGCCTTTCTTATCAGGATTGGTTGGTGATCAAAGATGATGATTAATTCCTTGTACCCATTTCTGCCCTCTTCCTGATAAGCAAAACTGTTGACAAATGGGTATGCACCTTGAGGACTTAAGGTAGAGAGGACTGATTCTTTTTCATATATATAAAAGTTTAGATTTGTGATTCTCCTATGATTTCTTATAAGATTACCTTTTGAGATAAATAATAAAATGGTTGGTCCTTTCTTTGAAACTGCCAAATGAAGCCTGCCAGCAGAAGAACTGGCTGAGAAAAATACTTTGTTTGCTTACACTCTGTATAAGAAGTTGCTTGGGTGTGAATGTATGTGGGTTCTCGGGGCAATGCGTTTTTCACCTGTAATATGTAAAATGTTTAATTATGTAAGGGATATGGTAAACATGCTGTTTTTTTTTTTACTTGTATTCATTATAATCATTCACTTGAAAAATGGGACCAGCTCAGTTTCTCCATGTTTGATAAGTAAGTGGTGTCTCCAACAACAGGGTCTTAACCATCCATTTGTGAAGGGTAATCAGTAGTATTGTAAATGCCTGTCGTTTTTGGGGAAACTATGTGACCCTTTTAGCCAATGACTCAAAAAGTTGTAATCCATTCCTGGTAGAGGGGTTTTTATTTGGTAGCATGTGATGTCTAGCTAGGGCATTGTCTTAAATTATTTAAAAAATTAAGTTAACCACCTGGATGAAAATCAAAATAAGTAAGAACTGCGTAAGTGTTGGTAAAGGTAGAGAAGACAGAACACTTATGAACTGATATTGATGGCGCTGGAAAGTAATACGTCTTATGTGGAAAACATGCTAACTCATGAAAAAAGCTTGAACACAGAATTACTGTGAGTGAGGTGGTCAACTTTTTGGTAGACACATACCCAAAAGAGTTTTCAAGATTGTTCATACAAAAACCTGTAACTAGTGTTCTTCGTAGTGTAATTCATTAAGATAAATGAATAACAAAGATGTGAGATTTCATTTTTTAAAAAAGAAAGAAAAGCAAGGAAGGATATGAGTTATCCGACACAAAAACCTACCTCATAAAGTCTGGAAATACAGACCAGAACAGTAATGAGAGAAATAGACTGACTAGCAACAGAGAAACAGGACCCACTGACGGACTTAGCTCGGGCAGAAGGCATCTGACACAGGTGGACATGGAGATCATTGATGTGAGGGTACGTGTCTGATGACTCTGTGGGTGGAGGCATGTGCTGCCAAGGCTGATGCCCTGAGTTCTGTTCCTCAGCCCCACATGGTAAAAGGAGAGAACTAACTCTTACAAGGTATCCTCTGACCTCAACATGCACACCATGGTATGTGAACTCGCCCCGTAAATTAAATGAATAAGTACATGGTTACAAAAATCAGTGGAGGAAGGCTAGGCCAGTCAAGAATAATCATATAACCCACACAGGAAAAAAAAAAAACAAAGTTAGATTCCTTGTTAATATAAAGAAATAAATTGCAGATGGATTTAATAACAAAACTCGAGATGAAAAACTGGCCAATGTCTACAAGGAACTAGAGGAAAGATTCCCATGATATTATGATAGGAAGAATTTTTGAAATAAGATGAAAAATATGTAAACCATAAAAATTATATTCGAACCAATACTTCTATGTGACATTATGAACAAGGTACAAACACATAGGGTTAATCATGATGGCATGTACCTAGGCTTCTGGGGCTCCATTTTCTGTGTGCTTTGCATATATCAAAAATTCACCATCAAAAGGAATGAAGACCCAAATTACCTCTGTGAATGTAGACTAGAGAGCAGGGCAGATTGC
This sequence comes from Peromyscus attwateri, assembly GCA_902168425.1. Lineage (NCBI taxonomy): Eukaryota > Metazoa > Chordata > Mammalia > Rodentia > Cricetidae > Peromyscus > Peromyscus attwateri. The sequence continues at coordinate 8,145 of CABHPP010148719.1, forward strand.
TTAAGTCAGCCTGTTGTTCAGCCCTTTCTCCCCCACCCCGCACCCAGCTGTGATATTATTTATACTGTGGATAAGCACTTGCTTCTAGCCTTTTCCCAGTTCAGTTCAGGACATGGGACTTTAACTATGCTGAGAGTGTCTGGGACTGACTACAGACAGAATTATGACTAAGAAGTACATTTGCCTCCATCCCCCGGAGGCATTTTCTCTCCTCTCTGAGATATCATGATGTAGTTTATTGGGCCTGTGACAAAATATCTCTTAGGGGTCGATGTTTCCCCATTTCCATAATATGGCTTCCAGTCAGTGTGCCAATTTGCTTATGTATATTGAAAATGCCTATTCAGTGGTGATTCAGCTCCTGAGTCTGCACAGACAATTCCCCAAACAGTTCGATTGGTGCTTAATTGTGACCTCACCCTATTTCACAGTTCCCCAGAGCTGTCAGTCCAAATATCCCTGAGCATGAAGGGTAGGCGAGGACCTCATTTTACCTGTGATTTGCATATCTGAGAGTCCATCCTACCACCTGTGCACTTGACTTCCTGTCAGGGTCTCTCCTCTTCTACAAAGACACTTTGGATTTTAGTAGGCCGTCCAGCTCTAGACCAGGGGAAGGCTGAATTTATGGTTAACATACAGACCCTAGCTGCCCATGGATGAAGGGGGATGATGAAATTAGTTTGCTGTGTACCCTTGGAAGATGGTCTCAAGGTATACAGTCAAGTACATCACCAAGGTTATTTCAGGATATGATAGGACTAGTACTAGCTTGATGAGTGGCTGAAATCACAAACAACTACAGTACGCAGGATGGCTTTTGTCTAAGCTATCTGGCCCACTGTGGTTTTGAATCACGCCAGAGCTTATTTAATGGCTAATTTCAGTTGATTTCCATAAGCTGGTGTGGAAGTCCTTGGGAAAATGCAGGTATTAGAAGACCTTTCAAGGCAACATGTTGCTATCTGAAACTCTAAAGCCCCTTTTAGCTCAATGGCTTGGTATGCCTGTATCTCACATACCTTGTGGGCGTGGCTCTGAACTCCTCAGACCACTGTCATGCCTGTGGGTCTGTCCTCAGACTTCAGTGTGCCTTCACTCCTAAAAACACAAAGCTGAACCCACAAGGCTTCTTTGCCTCTAGGGTACTACAGAGAGCTGAGCTGCCTGGTGGTTCAGATCCTACTTGCTAGGTGGCCAGCAGCCTATGATCTCTGGGGTACATTTTTGACAACCCAGTTCCCAGCTTCCAGTAGGTTATGGGCAATTCTGAGGAGTAATTTACTCTCCAGATTTCTCCTACAGGTTCATCCTACTTGTCTATCCTGCTCCCTGCACTGTTAATATTTTCTCCTGGGAACCTTTCCCGTGGATGTCACTTGCACAGATATCAGATTCTCAGCATCTGTTTCTGGGCAACCAGCCTGATGCATAGATGGTTTATTGGAGCCAAGGATGGGAAGGGCCTGGGCATTTGAAGTAACTAAAATCAAATCCACCCAGGGAAGAGGGGTAGGAATGAAAGTCCTAATTAGAAAATCTGTACTCCCCAAGAAAGATAGAGCCACTTAACAGCTTTGTCTCTGGACTGGCTTTGTCTTAGTTACTAGGTAATTTCCTCTGTTCTTGGGATTTATTTAGCTTGTGAAGATAGCCGTGGTACTCCTTTCTTGAAGCTATGAAGTCTGTCCTGGTATTTCTTTCTGATATCCTTCCACTCCTTGGCTAAGTGGAAATGATTCTAAGCTTGTGGTTTTCTCCGGAGATAGACTTTATGGTCCCTGGCTTGCTCCACTACTTGTGAACACTTCCCAGACATCATCTGGTTTGGGGAAGCATGGATGTTTTATAAGGGTATAAACTCCCTACAGCAGTTAAGACTCCAGTCATGCGAGGGGCACGCTATGGTCTTATACTCACTTGAAGAGTTTTCTCTTTGTTTATAGACATACAAGTAGAAAAAGCTAAAAGCCTAACTCGAAATGATAAATACCATTAAGATGGTGGTTTCTCCTTGGGAAGTGGAGAGGGAATAGAGTGCAGAAGGGGTCCATGGGGATTCTGTCATAATGAACTATTAGTATACTGTGACTATTGAGTTACATACATTGTACTAAAGTATTTAAGCTGACTGGTAGGAACATAAATGTTATAAAAAGGAATTTCCTTCAAACATTTGCAAGTGAGCAAGTGATGGGCTGGGGAGGAGCCTGGAGGAAGAGAGAGATGTCATTTGCTAAGATACACAGTCAGCTGGCCAGGGCATGAACAGGATGGAAGCTTAGTAACTGATGGGAATGCCCCATGTGTGTTCTGTCAGACATGGCAGCAGTCAATCTCAGGAGATTATTTAGATTATTTACGGTTTGAGAATACATGTGCAGTGTCTTGGTTGCAGACACACCTTTTGAGGTGTTCAAGGGCTGCTTGGAACAATGCAGCTCTCAAATGAAGTCCTGAAAGGTGGGTTTGGAGCCACGGATGGGAGAAGAGGGGCCCAGTCTATGGTTATTTAAGTGGATGGTTATTGAACATCTATAGTTGGGAAGGTTGTGCATCAGGCACACTGGGTCTGAACAATGAGTAAGGCCCTGGTTCTTGCTTTTGATTCCCTTCTTCATTTCGTTGTTTGGATCACACACATATGAAAAGACTGGACTATAAATGAATTTCAAATTCAGTGCACTGTAAATGTTTTTTTTTCACATGTATGTGTGTGTGCACGTGAATGTCTATTGCATATCTCTGTTGTAGAACTTTATTTTAAGGTGTGTTACTTTTGTTTATGTTGCATCTGTTTAACTCTGTGAAGCTGTGATACTTTGCCTGTCTAAAACACCCGATGGTCTAATAAAGAACTGAACAGCTAATGGTGAAGCAGGAGAAAAGATAGGTGGGGCTGGCAGGCAGAGAGAATTAATAGAAGGAGGAATCTGGAAGGAGAAAGAAAAGGAGTAGCCAGAGAAGGAGGAGGACTGCAGGGGCCAGCCACCCAGCTACACAGCAAGCCACAGAGTAAGAGTAAGACTTATAGAAGTAAGAGAATGGGAAAAGCCCAGAATTATAGAAGCAAGAGAATGGGAAAAGCCCAGAATCATAAGGGTGAGGCATAATTTAAGGTAAGAAAAGCTGGCTAGAAATGAGCCAAGCTAAGGCTCGGCATTTATAATTAAGAATAAGCCTCCATGTGTGATTATTTGGGGGGCAGCTGGGTGGCAGAACCCCCAAAAGAACAAAAACAAGCAAAAACATATCTCAATTCTTAAGTTTAACATATTCCAGTTGAATTTCTCTCGGACTCTGCAAAAGGTGGATTTTCCTCCATAGTCTACATTCTAGCCGTTAGTAAATACTGTTGGTCTTATTAATAGCCTTAGTTCATTTGTGCTGCTGTGACAGAATGCCTGAGACCAAGTAATATCTAAAGACTAGAAAGAGATTGGTTAGGGAATTCAATGCCAAGGATCCCGAATCTGGCGATGGCCTTTTGACTATGTTATCCCATGATGGAAGGCAGAAAGACCAAAAAAAGAGAACCATTTTAAAGGGATCAAATCCTGTGGGTGGAACCCTCATGATCTGATCATCCTTTAAAGGCTCCATTTTCCAGTACCATTATGTTTTCAGTTGCATTTCCACATGAGGGGAATAAACATTTAAATCATTACAACTTTTGAATACATGTGAAGCCCACCAATTTAGCACCATGTGTTAAAGTGACCATGGTCCTGTGGTCCAAGTGATCCATGCTACCATCACCTGTGACCTGGAACACTGGAGAGTATCAGATCTGGTTTATTTCCATCTGTCACTCCTAAGCATGTGAGGTGGCTATCACTTGCCTTTTCTTAATTTTGGTTGTCTTTAGATTTCTGTACTTTGATGGTTTTTGAGGGGGTGATGTATTTTTGGTATGGGAAGCCTTTTGACCACTTCTCTTAAGGCTTTGTACTTTTGTAGGAAGGATACTGCATATCTTTATTAACCGTTGTCATCATTCTGGGCTGCCTTTAGAAAACCAGGCGCTGAGCCATAAACATTTTAAAATAATACTTAATGACTGTGCTAATCAAGTTAGATGGTATCCAGTCACCTCTGAGCTGAGAAATCTGAGGAATAATTCCAGGGAAGAAAAAAGCTAGAAATGTGTTTCTGACCAATCTTTTACTTAAAGTATTCCTTTTTCTTCCAAAGGTGGAGTTTGAGAGCCATCTGTCACCAAAAGATTCTGAACATGAGATAAATGCATTTTTAGCTTTATACTCTCTCTTAGTGTGTCTGGAAAAGAATTTATTGAGGACCAAATGTACTCAGCTTGGCGTGAGCTAATTCAGAGGACAAGCATTGGCCTTGTTTTTAGAAAGATCCCTTCCCAGTGAAAGAGTTAGAAATGAATGCAACTCTCTTCAGTATAAGGCATGGAAGCATGATAAAGGTGTTTAGGTCACATTAGAATGCTAAACAGCCATTAATATCCACAGTGTAGAAAAAAATAACTGTCAGAATGATTTTACATTGAGGTTGCTCTTACGCTTCCATTATATAAGAGGATCATTTGCCAGTTTGACTAAAATGTTATGATTTGGTAACAGGTGTTGAAACAGAAAGCTGTTAATGGTGCCTGCCATAAGATTTAGAGGTTATGAAAATTTTAACATAGTTTACATTTTTCCATGGCATTAAATCATTTTTGAAGGCAAGAAATGCTTTCCCTTAAGCCAACTAATCATTTGCCTAGAGAGTGACATACAGTCAAGGCTCTGACTCTAAGTTCATCTCTCGCTTGTAAATAGGAGTGTGGACATCTGCCTTTAAACCGTGATGTTTATCTGTCCTTTGATATCTTCTTCCTTCTCTCTAGCCTCCTTTTGGTTGAGATATCCATAAGCTGGGGGTATTCAGAAGCTGCTTGTCAATTTGAGTTTTCATTTGTTTCTTGCTGAGGAATATGTCTGAGTGTAAGCCAATTTCTCCAGTCACCCTAGACTCTTTCCCGTATCCCACTGCAGGCGCACTTTTCAGAGTCACCTCTCTCCATCTGTTAGCCCACTGCAGAACTTGTTGAGACAGTCCTGAGTGGAGGTCTCCACTGAGATCAGTACACATGTCATTTGCCTCTGGGATTTGTTGGATCCAGGCTTACAGGCCCACTGATGAACGCCAGATTAAAACTTGCATTTATCTCTTTGCAAGGAAAGTGAGTTTCAGTTAGTTTTCTCAAAGTGAGAGTAGATATCTGTCAATGGTATTTTTTTTTCACGTGATGACAGTGGCTCATAAGGATTTGCCATAGATGCTATTCAGAGGAATTGCCAGTGCTTTTTCAAAGTTTATGGTTTCCTTGTCTCTTAGTTACTTTTCTGTTGCTGTGAAGAGGCACCATAATCAAGACAACTTACAAAAAAACACATTTAACTGATCATGGGACTTGCTTACAATTTCAGAGGGTGAGTCTATGAATATATGAGTCTATGAATGAGTCTATGTCTGCTTGGCAACAGACGGACAGGTATGGCGTTGGAGCTAAGTGTTTACATTTGATCTCTAAGCGAGAGAGAGAGAGAGAGAGAGAGAGAGAGAGAGAGAGAGAGAGAGACAGACAGACTGGGCTTGGAGTGAGGTTTTGAAACCTCGAATCTCATCACCAGTGGTAACACCTCTTCCATCAAAGGCACACCTCCTAATTCTTCCTCAATTAGTGACAGCAACTACGAATCAAGTATTCAAATACACATTCAAATCACCATACCTTGTCTTCGTGCAAAGAGGAGTACTAGATACATACGAAAACAATTTTTAGAAATCAAAAAGAATCTACGAAATCCAAGAGAAGACATTAGAAAAATAATTTCTCTTAGTCACGTGTAGCTTTGCCTTGAGGCTCCTTGTAAGTCATAATCAGTCCATAGTAAATTAACACCGGATTCATTAGATATATAATGTTTGATAGTGAATGAAGAGGTTACATCAACTACCAACATAATATATTCTGCTGAAGGAGACTTGAGCATTGTAATCTATAGATTATAAGTGGTGACCACTCCAGCCAGGGATCAGGTAGGCTAACTTTAGGTATTCACCTCCCCCTCCTCTCCTCTAAAACCAACTCTCTAGTCTCACTCCTAGATCTGTAGCACACCACCTGCTATGCCCCCTTCCTCTCTGCCCCAAACTTCAGTAGGTCGCATAGAACTTCCTCCTCCAAATTTCCTTTCCCATCCTCATCACTTTATCCCAGCTCTCAACTCCAGCCATGGGAACCTGCCTGCCAAACTGCCAGAAAAGCAAGTAAACCAGCCAAACAGGTAGGAGAGCTTCAAATCTTCACTCTCCCTCCTCTCCTCCAAATCCAATCCCCCAGGCTCACCCCCAGTTCTGTAGCAGACTGCCTCTTGCGGGCTCTCCTCTCTTTCTACCCCCATTCCCAGGGAACTAAGCAGATCATCGTGAAACATCCCACTTTCCTCCATCCTGTGGACCCCCTCACCCCATCCCCTCCTAGCCCATCCCAATCCCTGAGTATCAGATTCCAATACCTAGAAACACATTTTACTCTGAAACTCCAGTACCCACACCTATCAGGATACTAGGTTAATTCCCTACTAGGCAACACACAACCACCACACCTTCGTAAGAACCAGAAACAGCAACAGAAACCAAGGAACAAAGCACCCACTCAACAAAGATAAGATCTGATATCAGCACCTAGAACTATAATCATCCCAAACCCAGATGTCTAGAAACACAATCAATAACAGCCAGGACAACATGTCTCCACTAGAGCCCAGCAACCCTACCACAGTAGGTCCTGAGAACTGCAACATAGCTGAAGTACAAGGCAGAGATTTTAAATCAGCCTTTGTGAGTATGATAGAGGTCCTTAAGAAAGAAATGAATAAATCCTTTAAAGAAATCCATGAAAACATAAACAAACCATGGAAGGAAATGAGTAAGACAATTTAAGACCTGAAGATGAAATAGAATCAATAAAGAAAACTCAAATTCAGGAAAATCTTGAAATTCAAAATTTAAGAAATCAAATAGGAACCTCAGAGCCAAGCCTCACCAACAGCATATAAGACATGAAAGACAGAATCTCAGGCATTGAATACATGATAAAAGATATGGGTACCCCCATCAAATAAAATGATAAATCTAAAAACTTTCTACCATAAAACATCCAGGAAATCTGGGACACTATGAAAAGACCAAATCTAAGAATAATGGGAATAGAAAAAGGAGAAGAAACATAGGTCAAAGGCCCAGGAAATGTTTTCAACAAAATTGTAAAAGAAAAATTTCCTAATCTAAAGAAGGAGGCACCTATAAAATACAAGAAGCATACAGAACACCAGATAGACTGGACCAGAAAAGAAGTTCCCCTAGGCACATAATAATCAAAACACTAAACATACAGAATAAAGAAAGTATATTAAAAGCTACAAGGGAAAAAGACTTAGTAATGTATAACATCTGACCTCTGAATGGAGATTCTAAAAGGGCCTGAAAAGATGGTCCACAGATTCAAAGAGACCACAGATGCCAGCCCAGACTACTGTATCATTCTATACCCAGTAAAACATTCAGTTACAGTAGATGGAGAACGTAAGACATTTCACAATAAAACTAAATTCAAGTATTGTCTATTTACTGTTCTGACCCTACAGAAGGCACTAGAAGGAAAACTCTAACCTAAAGAGCTTAACCACATCCAAGAAAACAAAAGGAATAAATAATCCAAGACCACCAAATCAAAAGAGAGGAAAAAACCCATACCACAATAACAAAATAACAGGAATCAACGAACATGCTCATTGATATCTCAGTGTTAATGGTCTCAATTCCTCAATAAAAAGACACAAAATAGCAGGATGGATGCAAAAGGAGGATCCATCCTTGTGCTGCATCCAAGAAACATATCTTAACATCATACATGGATATCACCTCCAGGTAAAAGGGATGACAAAAGTATTCCAAGCAAATAGACCTAGGATCAAGCTGGTGTTGCCATTTTAATATCTGACAAAAATATACTTTAGATCAAAACTAATCATAAGAGATAGGGAAGGACACTACATACTCATTAAAGGTAAAATCCACCAAGAAGACATTGCAATGCTTAACATCTGTGAGCCAAACACAAGGGCTCCCAAGTTCACAAAAGAAACACTACTACAGTGGGTAAAATGTGGAACTATTATATATATGACTGAGCAGCACCACATATGCTTATATAGCCCAAGGATTTGTTTTTTCACAGTTGTTGTGTGATATTCTGTTTGTGTTCTGAAAAATAAAGCTTTAAAAAAAAAAAAAAAGAAACACTACTACAGCTAAAATCACACACTGATAGTGGGAGATTTCAATACCTCACTCTTGGCAATAGAAGGTCATCCAGATAAAAACTGCACAGAGACATGTTGGTGCTGACAGATGTTATACACCAAATGGACCTAACAGATATTTATAGAATATTTCATGCAAACACCAAAGTATGTACATATATGGCATATATAATATGCATACTATATAAGTATATTCAATACACACACACACACACACACACACACACACACACACACACACACACATATTCTCAGCACCTCATGGAATTTTCTCCAAAACTGACCACATATTCAGAAACAAAACAAGTCTCAACAGATACAAGAAAATTAATGTAGCACCTTGCATGCTTTCTGACCACCACATATTGAAGCTGTATATCAACAACACAGAAACAACAGAAAGCTTACAGATTCAGAAACTGAACAACTCTCTCCTGAAAGAAAAATGGTCAAGATAGAAATTAAGAAAGAAATTAGATTTTCTAGAATTGAATGAAAATGAATACTCTCTAAAACACAAAGAAGAAATCACAGCCAAAAGGAGTAGGCAGCAAGAAATAATCAAACTCAGGGTGAAATCAATAAAATAGAAACAAAGAAACAAAAATTACAAAGAATCAAAGCATTGGTTCTTTGAGAAAATCAATAAGATTGACAAACTCATATCCAAATTAACTATCTGGTAGATAAAGAATATTAAAATTAACAAAATTAAAGATGAAAAGGGAAATATTACATCAGACATCAAGGAACTCCAGAGAACCCTAAGGACATACTTTAAAAACCTGTACTTCACCAAATTGGAAACTCTAAATGAAAAGGACAATTTGCTTGATACATACCATTTACCAAAGTTAAATCAAGTTTCAGATGGCCGTCTTTCCAAAAGCAACCTACAGATTCAATGTGATCTGCATCAAAATTCTAACACAATTCTTCACAGATCTTGAAAGGACAATTTTTGGCTTCATATGAAAACACAAAAAAATCAGGATAGCTAAAACAATCCTAAATATTGAAAGAAGTGCTGGAGGTATCACCATCCCCAATCTCAAACTGTACTACAATACTAGAGCTTATAGTAATAAAAACAGCATAGTACTGGCACAAAAACAAACACATTGGCCAATGGAATCAAACAAAAAACCCAGACAGAAACCCACACACCTACAGAATCCTGATTTTTGATAAAGAAGCCAGAAATACACAATGGAAAAAAGACAGAATCTTCAACAAGTGGTTCTGGTCAAACTGGATGGCTGCATGTAGAAGAATCAAAACAGATCCATATTTACCACCTTGCACCAAACTCAACTCCAAATGGACCAAAGACCTCAACCTCAAACCAGATACACTGAACCTGACAGAAGAGAAAGTGGGAAGTAGCCTTGAACGTACTGGCACAGGGGATGACTTTCTGAACAGAGCAACTTCAGTACAGGCACTAAGATTAACAATAAATGAGACCTCATGAAACTGAAAAGCTTCTGGGTTGCAAAGGACAGCGTTTTAGAACAAAGGGACAGCCTACAGAATGGAAAAAGGTTTTTTACCAACTACTCATTGTAGGTTTTTTTTTTTTTCCCCCAGGGACCCGCCACCCAGCTCCCAAATAAATACACCAAGATTTATTCTTATGAACGCCCAACCGTAGCTTGACTTATTTCTAGCCAGTTTTTCTAATTTAAGTTATCCCATTTCTCTTTAACTACATTTTGCTTTGGGCTTTTTACCTTTCTTTATTCTTACATCTTTCTTTCCTTCTTACTCTGTGGCTGGCTATGTGACTGGGTGGCTGGCCCTTGGCATCCTCCTCGCCTTCTCCTTTTCTTGCTCCTTACTCTCTCACTCTTCTCTCGAGCCTAGATTTCTCTCCTATTTATTCTTTCTACCTGGCAGCCTGCCTATCCCTCTCCTGCTTAGCTATTGGTCATTCAGCTCTTTATTAGACCAATCAGGTGTTTTAGGCAGGCAAAATAACACAGCTTTACATAGTTAAACAAATGCAACATGAATCTTTGCATCATTAAATATATGTTACACAGCATAAACAAATTAACATATCTTAAGTTACCATTCCACAACAACCCATCTGATAGAGGACTAATATCCAAGATATTATAAAGAACTAAAAAAAATAGATAACCAGAAAACAAATAATCCAATTTTAACAATGTGGTATAGATCGAAACAGAATACTTAAGAGTATACTCAGGCCAGGCGGTGGTGGCACATGCCTTTAATCCCAGCACTCGGGAGGCAGAGCTAGGTGGATCTCTGTGAGTTTGAGGCCAGCCTGGGCTACAGAGTGAGTTCCAGGAAAGGCACAAAGCTACACAGAGAAACCCTATCTTGAAAAACATATATATATATATATATATATATATATATATATATATATATTCAGATATATGAGAAACACTAAGACATGTTAAACATCCTTAGACATCAGGGAAATGCAAATCAAAATTACTTTGAAATTTCATCTTACACCCACCAGAATGGCTAAAATCAATATAACAAATGACATTGTGCTGGTGAAGATGTGGAGCAAGGGACAGCTACCATGTCAATAAGTGTGGTGGTCCCTCAGAGAGATGGGACTTGCTCTACCTCAAGATCTCGCCGTACCACTCTTGGGCACACACCCAGAGACCACTTCATCCTACACAGAAACATTGCTCAACCACACTCATTGCTGCTCTATTTTTAAAAGCCAGAAATTGGAAACAACCTAGATGTCCCTCAACAGAAGAACGGATGAAGAAAATGTGGTACATTAGCCCAATGGAATATTACTTAGCCATTAAAAAAATGAAATTCACAGGTAAATGATTGGAACTAGAGTGAGGTAGCGCAGAAAGAGAAATGTGGTATGTATTAAATTATATGTGGATATTAGCCATTAAGAAATTGATGAACAAGCTCCAATCTGCAGAACCACAGAGGTTAGGTATTGAGTAACAGTCTTGTTAGAGCTAGAAAATAGAATAGATAGCTATGGATAGATGGGAGGGGACTGGAACGGGGGACCAAGTGGGGAGGGAAGAGAGTGATGGGAGGGGAATATGGGGAGAGACAGCTAAAATAGGAGCCATCTGAGAGATAGTATGGAAACCTAATATAGAAAAGTTTCTTAAAATATATGTATGTATCTGAAGGTGATCTAAATGAAATGACTAAATAATGTGGGAGACAGAGTCCCAACTGGACATCCCTTATTGCCAAATGAAGCTTCCAGTACCAGGAATTAGTTACATCTAATTGAGTTGTTGGCCAAAGGGGTCCCATGGGAACCCCTAAACAACCCCAGCTGCTGTCAAGACTATGGGTTGCTCTCTACAAACGGACAGCAAGGCCCTGTTGCTGAACACAACACATACGCAACTCACTGAACATGGAGAAGCTGAGCTGATGTCTATATAGAGTCTTCACCCCTTCATTCTAGTATCTTTGGTACAGGAAGGTACTCTGCAAGCTACCAAAGGAGCAAAACAAACAACAACCCAACCACAAACCCTTGGATTTACAGGGCTGTCCTGCCTGCAGTATGCAAGGGAAGCACAAAGCTTAATCAATATCTGGCTTGACTTCAGACCTACCTCACAAGGTGGAACCCATGCCTTGAATTGCTTAAATACTAAGAAACTGGATCCAGACAGCCCAGAGACCTAGGCTAACACCAAACACCACTGTTCTTAAAAACAAAATAACAACAAAAACCCTAGCAGTCAAATGACCCTTAATGACAATCTGCTCTACTCATAGACCAGTGCCTTGCTCAGCCATCATCAGAGAAGCTTCCTCCTGCCGCAGATGGGAACAAATACAGAGATTCACAGCTGGATATTATGCAGAGAGTCAGAGACCTTGGAACATTCAGCCCTAAAAGGGATGTCTCTATCCAATCCCTCCCCACTGGGATCAGGAAACTCTGCTGAAGAGGAGACAGAAGAGTGTACAAACCAAAAGGGATGGGGGACACCAAAAAAACCAAGACCCTCTAAGTCAACCTGAGCAAAGCTCATATGAACTCAGAGAGACCGAGGCAGCATGTACAGGACCTGCACCAGATGGAACTCTAGATCTGAAAGGAAAAGTGGACACATACCCTAACCCTAATCCAGAAGCAGTCTATAGTCGATAATCACTTGCAAATGAAAATTTAGTTTTCTTCAAGGGAATCTCACTGAGGAAACAAATCATTCTTAAGATAAACTGCATGCCATCAACAGCTATAGATGGCCCCCAGGAAACCGCTAAACAGCAGTTTTTGGAGGTTCCTTGTCTCATAATGTCATGTCTGGGCTTTTCCTTTATTTTTTAAAATTTATCTTCTTTTTTATTTTATTTATATATAGTTTTTCTTTTCTCTTTTTACCCTACTGGTTGTTTGCATATATATTATGGCTTAGTGTTTTGTTGAGATTTATGAGTGTGTAAATGAGTGGGTCTCTGCATCTAAACCTGTTTCTTGTGTCTTTTCCTGGGCTCTTTTCCTTCTGTTTGTTTTGTCCCATTCTAATGTTAGTTTTTGTTTTATCTTATTATATTATATTAATTATATTTTATTATTATCCCTTAAAAGCCTTTTTGCTTCCTAATGAGAGACAGAAAGTGCGTGGGTGGATCTGGATGGGAGGGGAGGTAGAGAGGAACTGGGAAGAGTGGAGGGAGGGGAAACCATCATCAGGTTCTATTATATGAGAAAGAAAATCTATTTTCAATAAAAGAAATAAAAATAAAGTGCTGTGACAGGAGCACTAATGTTCGAACCTTCCATTTCTCCTCCACATTTCCTAGTACTCTCTTATAGGTGGTGTTTAACCAGCTCTGACCAATGACCAGACTCATGTGATCCTACTCAGGGCAGATCTGAGTGAGCATTGGCTATCCTACTCAGTGCAGATCTGAGTGAGCATTGGCTATCCTACTCAGGGCAGATCTGAGTGAGCATTGGCTATGTTTTCCATTTCTGGTGTGGCAACCTTGAGTATTGTGTGCCAGTAGTCATGGTGATATCACAAGGTAACGTAGTGTCCTCCATCTTGGACCCTCAGTGAATGAGCAGCAGTACCTCTCCGACTCTTCTCTGCTGGGCATCTGGTGAGCACCACGTTAATCTTACTATGATGAGCCACTGCACTTGAGGTCTTTGTTTTGCCAGCATTCTTTGCTCAACACAAGCACTTTCTTTAGAGAAATAATGTTTCTGAGCTTCTTTCAACTTCCATCTAATGCCAAATGTAGACAGTTTAGAACAGGGTTACATCCCTCTACATATGAAAAGGGGGGAACCACATCATATCTAAGCTTATCAAAAATCTCGTTGTTGAACAAGCTGTCCTTATTTGCACATGCTAGACAGATAATGAGATTAATAAGAAAAACCTTTAAGAAGGCACATTATGAATAGAAAATACTGTCTGATTTTTCTTCTTTTCTAAATATATCACACAGATGTAAAGGCACCTGGTCATCTTAGGAATCAAAATTGTGATGGTCTGATGTGGAGATTCAGCAGTGGGGTCCAGTCCCCTGCAGCTGTTTCTGATGTACAGTTCATTGTCTGTCCCAATTAGAAACTCCTCTTTTGCCATACCATTTCCTCCTCTGTGGCTGATTTGATCAAACGTTCTATTGTTTGAGCCCAAAACATAGCTTTACCAAATCAGCCGCTGTATTGTTCAAAGCTCGTTGTTCGTTACATTATTCTTCATCAATGCTCACAATGCTAATATCTGCAGAGAGTCCCTGAATCTCTAATGAAGCTTTTCAAATCCACTCGACTACAAGTAGTCTGTGAACAGAGCTTTCTTCCTTTTACATTTTTTTCAAAAAAGAAAATCAAAATGATTCAGTCCTGTATGGGTCATGACAATGCCAAACAGATGCAAATAAATATTAAAGTAATATATTTTTCGTTTGGATCACAGCCCAAATTCTTTGCCCCAGAAAATTACCCAAATGCTCTAGTGCACATGTGGTTTATATTTAAGGTGTAATGAGCTGTTCAAATAGAGAAGGGCAGGCAACCATATTAAAAATAAACATCAAATTTTAACAAAGACACATCCACTTAGATTGCAAATAGCCCTAATGGTTTCAGTTTATTGCAGCTACTTCAGCATGTAGCATCTTTGGTTGGAAGCCAGTTTCCAGTTTCGATGTCTCCTAGTGAAGCTGAAAAGGTTGCTGGGTATAATTCTTTTATGAAATAATTATTCAGCTGTGGTCATATTGCCAGAGTGAGCACAGTAAATAATGAGAGGGTCGAAACAAGAGTAGTCTAGGGAGGAAAATGGGATATGAACATCTGAGATTGTCTAACTAAGACTCATGACTCCATCCATCCACTGAAGTTCATCTATTTGTGGTATGCATATGCGTGATAGCACTCACTGACTAGCCCTGTGCTGCTCAACTCTGTACTCTGGTGTCATTGTGTTATGCAACACTGTTCAGAAAGTCTGAAGAGAAGCAACTGGTATACTCTGCTCTCCTTATGTAAGATTTATGGACACCTACAAGGCATGTTCTGACTGCTTAGAACACACACACACACACACACACACACACACACACACACACACACACAAAGAGACAAACTTATCCTACTTTTTTTTCCCTCAGTAGGTGATACTTATAACCAGGGGAATGATCTTAACACTCATTTCAAAGAAGTGCTTGGATGCCATCTTTGCATCTTTTAGGGTTCCACTGAGCTCCTATATTCCAGTTTGTGGATTATAAGATGTTACCTTCCTCTTAGGTCTTCCAAGTTTTAACCAATAAAGTGCCAACCAATCTTGAAATAAACTAGGCAATCACTGATTTTTTTTTTTTTTACATTACCTAAGGTCTGGTAGTTGGCAATACCACCTCCTTCTTTGCCGGCTAGAGAATGAGGAAGAAACGGTGTGATTCACCCAGATTCGATCTATTTGAATGGCAAGTGTCCAGTTTTGAAAACAGGACACAAGACACTCAAACAAAGACACTAAGTAGAGTGGTATTCTCTAGGCTTTGTAACATCAGTCAGTGCATCAATTACATCTTCAAATTAATTACTGGCTTCAGTATTTGCTAGGTCAGAATGATCATCAAGGTGAACCTGGTTTTACTGTCATCTCAAAAGCTATTCCGAATCCTTCCTTAGATTCTTCTGTTTGTTGTAGTATTTCCTTTATACAAATTAGATGCTTGTTTTCCTTACCTACTTTGATAGTTAATCTTAGCTGGCAACTTGATAGATCTGGAATCAGCTAAGAGACATACTTCTGGACTTTCTGTGAGATTAATTCATGGAATTCTTAGCTGAAGGGAGAACCCTTTCCAAGAGAGAACATCCCTTTCTAATGGTGGTCCAGATAGAAAGAGATCTGAGAGGAAAGGAGTGTTGCTTTGGTTGGCTTTCCTTCCCATCTTGTGGTTCAGTGCATCTATCCTGTTGCTGCTGCCTCAATCGCTGCCATTCATCACCAACATCAGAATCCAGTTTCTTTGACTTTCCTACACGGACAGAAGACAACCAGCAGCTCTTCCGAAATCCTTCAGGCATTCACTGTCAGACCGGGACTGTTGTGGGGTCCCAGTGGAGGACGAAGCTACTACCCAGTTAGTTCTCAGCTCTCCAACATACAAACTATTATTGTGGACTGCCCTGCCTGTGTCATGAAAGCCAATCTAATAAACCCCTCTGTAATATATATCCATTCTATCAGTTTTGTTCCTCTACAGAAGAGTGCAAACGTGTACAGCCACCATGGAACTGAATATGGTGGTTCCTTAGAAAATTGGGAATCAATCCACCTCAAGACCCAGTTATACCACTCTTGGGCATATACCCAAAAGATGCTCCATCCTATCACAGAGTGGCTTTGTTCATAGTAGCCAGAAACTTGAAACAACCTATTATGTCCCTCAACAGAAGACTGGATGAAGAAAATGTGCTATATTTATATAATGGAGCATTACTCACCTGTTAAAAAATGATAGGAAATTTGCAGGCAAATGGATGGAACTAGAAAAAAAAATCATCCCGAGTGATGAAACCCAGACCCAGAAATACAAACATAATATATATTCACTTATAATGGGATATTAGCTGTTAAGTAAAGGATAATCACACTGCAATCCACAGAGTCAAAGAGGCTAAGTAACAAGAAGTTCAGTGGGAGGGGGAATATGTGGATCTCCTTGGGAAAGGGAAATAGAATAGATTTTTGTGGGTGGACTAGGGGCAGGTTGGAAGAGGAGGAATTGGGTTGGAGAGGGAAGGACAGAGGGAGAGAGCATGGGGAGAGATGACTGGAACTAGGGTGCATTTAAAGATGATATAGACACCTAGTGTAGTGGAAACTTCCTGGAATCTATGAAGGTGACCTTAGGGAGGACTCCTAGTAATGGATGATATGGAGCCTGAACCAGCCATTTTCTGTAACTAGTCAAGGCTTCCAGTGGTGGGACTGGGACACCAACCCAGTCACCAAACCTTCGACCCACAACCTGTCCTGCCTGCAAGATGTGCTGGGGAAATGGTGGCATGGAGTTTGTGGGAGTGGCCAATTGATGACTGGTCTAACTGGAGGCCCATACCAGGAGAGGGACCCCATGTCCCCCACTGCCTAATTGGCCCAGAGACCTAGGGTAGAATCCCAAACAGGACTGGCTAAAAAATAAAAAAAAAAGTCAATGAAATGATCCTAATGATATTCTGCTATACTCAAAGATCCACGCCTGGCCCAATTGCCGTCAGAGAGGCTTCCTCCTGCAGCTGATGGGAGCAGATGCAGAGACCCACAGCCAAACATTAGGTGGAGCTCAGGGATTCTGCAGAAGAGAGGGAGGAAGGATTGTTGGAGCTGGAAGAGTTGAGGATCCCAGGAGAACATGACCCATAAAATCAAATAACCAGGGCTCATAGGGACTCACATAGACTGAAGCAGCAATCATGGCGCCTGTATAGGTCTGACCCAGGTTCTCTACATATACGTTATGGTTGTTTAGCTTGGAGTTTTTGTGGGACTCCCCACAGTGGGAGTGGGGTGTCTCTGACTCTGTTGTCTGTCCTTGGGACCTTTTCCTTTCACTTCTAGCCTTGATATGAGGGTTGTGCCTAGCCTTATCGCATCTTGTTATGCTGTGTTGGGTTGATATCCATGGCAGGCCTGCTCTTTTCTGAAGGGAAACGGGGTTGCAGGGAGGATTGGGAGGAATGGGCGAGAGGAGGCTGTGGTCAGGATGTATTACATGAGAGAAGAACAAAAAAAACTAAAAGGAGATCTTGGAACTTGATATGAAGATGTATGTGAAAATGATGAGGCTGAGGACATTAAACTCTCAGAATCTGATGACCCACCCTTAGCAGAGGATGCATCCCCACCCCCACCTTATGAAGCACTGCCGTCTCTGCCCTTGCCTAAGGGAATTAATACTGCATCGTTTGTGGATTAGGCAATGGCCTTCCTGGAAGGAGATGTGTCTAGCAAGACAATGCTGATGTCTCTCATTTTTTACTCAACTTTGCCTCTAGACCTAGAGCCAGACTCAAGGCTAGGCAGACCCCTGTAGGTGAGACAAAAAGTGTGACCCATTAGGTGCTGCCCTATACCCCAAAAGAACTTAATGGATTCTCTTATTCATATAAGCATAAGTCTGAAGATTGTATAGAGATGAACATAAAGGTATGGGGTAATGGTATAAAAAGTGTACTTCTAAATCAGGGTGAGTTTACTGATATGGGCCCATTGAGAAGACATTCTGGGCTTAAGGTTATAGTTCACACAGTCAAAAGGATGTCAATAACTTATTTGATTAGTTGACCAAAACATGGATCAAAAGATGGACTACTGTGAATGAGCTGGAGATGCCTGATCTTGCTTGGTTTAGTGATGGTGGAGGGATTCAAAGACTTAGGGAAATTAGAATGCTGAATTGCATTTGCCATGTAAAACCCAATCCTCCACAGGGCAGGGGTCCAGAAGGTGTATCCTTTCACTGATGCTGAAAGGAGCTGACTTGTGGGAGAGTTTGGAACTTTGGACTAGAAATGGCCCCAGAGTGCTGCAAGAAGAGCTTAATGGCCATTCTGTTGGGGGTTGGAAGGCTAGAATACTAAGAATTTGGACCATTTGCTGGGATGAGCCAGACCATGTGGTTCTTAAGCCCGTGGAACTGGTTTGTGTGAGGAATGTGGATAGATCTCTCCGAATGCACAAAGAATGCAAGGACACTTATGTTTCTTGTAAATTCTCATCCAGAGAAAGGTGACTTCAGCAAAAGAGGACTCCAGTAATCCAGGAGATAGGATGCCTGTTCTGGGGTATGTCGTCTTTTCCTCTAAAGAACCCCGGCTACTTACCTACCTTTGGAGCAAGACTTCCTCAAACATCAACCCCTGGTTACTGAAAACCGCAGTGAAAATTCAGTAAGACAGACTTGCAAAGCAGCACTACTGAGGAAGAGAAGTGGAGCCAGTAGCACAGATGAAATTGTCATCTGTGATTCACGTTCCTAGGGCTTTGGTGAGTGAGTGGAGCTGACCACCCTCCTTGTGGGTCACTTCATGACACACCTGACTCTTAGATACCCTACAAAGAGGTGTGTTGTCCCAAGTAAGACATTTCTTACTCTCTCCTTAACAGGGAAAGGAGTCACAAGTTTCTAAGGAGTTTGACATTTTTGCATTTTAGAAACAGGGGAGGGTTTTATAAAACTGGACACAGGAAAGGTTTAAGTCACTGGTTGAATAGGAATCACAAAGGATAGAGAAATTCCAAAGCCTGTGGGAGGTTGGGAAAAAATCTGAAAGATGTTAGTCTGAAGCAGAGACAGAAAAACAGAAAAAATAAGAATCTCTAAAGGCAATTTTATAGCAATAATGGGAAACTCAGTAGCTTGAGGTGAATGCTACCTGCCTGTTACCAGGAATGAGAAAAGGAAGTCTCCTTCACTTGTTATTTATTAAATCTTATTGTCTGTGCCATGTTTCCGAGTCCCCCACCCTGACCCATGTGTGTGTGTGTGTGTGTGTGTGTGTGTGTGTGTGTGTGTGTGTGTAAAGCAGTATGCTCATTAAAACAAATTCCAAGCATCTAGAAGCAGATGCAGTTAGAGGAAGACATTGCCCCTCCCTCTTCTATGTTTTACTTCCAGTCTTCACCTTGCCCTCCTTTTAATATCTACCACAACAGAAGAGCTGGTGATGTCCTATTATCTGGGTGGCATCTTGGGAACTTGTGAGAACAGAGCATTCCACACCATTTCTCATCAGCTCAGTCAGAATCTGCATTTCTACAAAACCCCTGGTGATAATCTGCCTGTGAAGGTTCAAAAGTGCTGTCCTCTGTGGATGAAATCATGAAGTCTCACCTACTATAGAAATAAGAGTGTGTGTGTGCAAGGATGACCCCACCTTGGACTGCTGGCAGTGGTCCAGAGGGTGCCTGGACTGGTCTACTCTGGTGACCGGTCTAGCGAATAACCTAACTGTCATCATAGAGCCTTTGTCCAGTGACTGATGGAGGCAGATGCAGAGATCCACGGCCAGGCACCAGGTTGAGCTTGGAAATCCAATCGATGGGAGAGAGGAGGGATTCTGCAGGCGGAGGACGTGGAGATCATGATGGGAAGACATGCAGAGATGACCAGCCACTAGTGGAAGCCCATGAACTGTAGACTAGTGGCTGTGGAGCCCCCATGGGACTGGACTAGGCCCTCTGGATACGGAAGATGGTTGTTTGGCTCGAACTGTTTTGGGGAGGGGCACCCAGGCAGGGGGATCGGGATCCATCCCTGTTGCATGGGCAGGCTTTTGGGAATCCGGTGCCTGTGGTGTGACACCTTGTGTAGCCTTAGTGCAGTGGGAAGGGGCTTGGACCTGCCTATGCTCAGTGTGCCTGGCTCTGCTGACTCCCCATGGGAGACCTTGATTTGAGAGATGTGGGGATGTGGGATGGCTTGGGAGAGAGGGGTGGGAGGAGGGAGGAAGTGGGATCTGTGGGTGGTATGTAGAATGAGTAGAAAATTTCTTAATAAAGAAAACTGAAAAAAAAAGTGTGTGTGTGGGGGGTGTAGAATCAACAAAAATGTCTACTAGCAGGGAACAAATAATAAGTCATGTCACGGTCACAAGGTGGAACACAAGGCAGCGTGACTCCTTTCTTTCAATATGGCTTGTTTATCATCCCACTCTTGCCCTGGGGCCTTCCTTTTTATTACAGAAGACCCACCGATATGCTTTATTAAATGGAAGGAGAGCTATCATAAATAAGTTATCTAACAATGCCTATGCTGTCAGCATAGAAGTACCTAGGCATACATTTCCAATATTTTTTCAGTAAAATATACACTACATAATTATGCATGACAATTTTCTGGTTCATCAATCCTAATGCCAAACAAAGTAACTTTCAGCTTGGTATGCATCTGTCTTGGGACTCTCTCTTCTCTTCCCCTCTTATCTGTGTGACTGAGTTGATCAAGCATCATCCAAGTTCAGCTCAAGAGACAGGCTTGCTCCTGACTGCCCTGTTGAGGAGTAAGCCAAGGTGATCAGTGCAGTAGGGGAGCCCCGCTACCTCAGCCTTCCTTCAGTTGTTGCTACCTGGAGCTACTTTGGATCCAGCTGGTTCTAAAGCAGTCTGTGTCCTGTCCTTAACCACAAAGCTGCTCCTGCGGTGGCTGAACCTAGTCTGGGCCGCAAGGATATTGGCACAGCCAATGTTCTTTACTCACCCGTGGGGTCCACATGCTTCTCCTCAAAGGCTTAGTTGTTCCTGAAGTATGTTTACTGAGTCAGGAAGGATGTAGCTGAGTTAAGAAGGGCTACAACCCTAAGGACATGAAGGCCTGTGGCACTGTATTTATATATCAAAGTTCTGGTCCTTTGACCCAGTGGGGCTTTATATAACACTATGGCCAGGTCCTATTCCCTGAGATCTGGATCCAGTTGAGCTACAATGGAAAACATCTCAAAATGATTTCTTTTTATCATCACTTTGACCAGAGAGCAGTACAATAAAGAACAGAGGGCCTTAGAAGCCCAGAATGAGAACCCAGGGCTCTTGCCCAAAGGCCCCTGGCTAGCTCACAACTCCTCTTTATTTTTTTCTCAGTGAGCCCTGAAGTCAAACACTGGAAGGCTGCTGAGGTCTAATAGAGTCCTGAGTGTGGGATTTGTTCACTGGGGTTTAGAAGTGTGAGTGACAGACAGTATGTCTTAGGAACTGGACTGATCTGGATTCTCCATTCAGAGCACAACTCAAGACCCATGAGACACTCCTGCTGGGAGAGAAGCAGGAAGCTATCTTATTGAATACTTTTTCTTAAAATGTGAAGTTAATGGAGCAGCCTGACTAATCTAATGCATTCATTTTGATCTAGAGCTTACCATTGGGGTTGTTAGAGTGCGTTTTAAAGTAGATACAGTAAACAACAAAGAAACATATCAAGATCATTCTAGGAAAGGCATTTTTTTTTGTAAGCTGAATAATTTTTCAATTTGTTATAGAATTCAAATGCCAGTAGAAGGAGCCATTGTTGGATGGTTGGGATATATGAATAGATGATTTTTGGACAGGATCTATGAGCCCTGATGTGGATTACTAAGCCATTTACAATTCATTACTGCATTGTAAAGATTCATATCCCTTCCATTTTTATCACATCTTGAGGCCAAGAATTTTTTTAAGGGTCATTTAGCTTTCAGAAAACTATGAATTATGTTGAAGGCATTGTTCTCTCTGTGACTTTAATGCTCTCATTTACAGAGAAGTTACAGGAAAATACTTTTGCTTAAGCCCTGAATCTGAACCCCGTACAATCCTGCACATAAAGTAACTTGTCATTAATGACTTGTTGGATTCTCTGTACTCATTGCTGACTATACAAATATTTTCTTAACCTATGATAGCATCTGGAGTGAAAAATACAAAAAAAAAAAAGTTTGTTGTTTTTAGGATAAGGAGACTCAAGCTTTGCAAACTCAGGTACCGAATCACCCAGAACAATTTCAGATTGTATGAAATTCTTGACTCCATCATCAGAGGGCAGACAGAATTTTGCCTGGTTGATGTTAAGTAGAGAGAATGAAGACCTGCTTCTGAGTCTAATGAGAACGAACTAACATGTTGAGCCATTGTGCTGTTTGGTGTCTTTTGAGAGCTACCTAAAGTGAAAATGGCGAATGACCAATGGCTGTAAGAGACAAAATTTGGCCAAAAAGAATTGTAAAGGACCTAAATATACCACTTTTCTGGACAGCAACTAAATTCTATTTTTCTCTTTCATTTTCATTCCTTCCAAAGTAAAAGGTAAGACTCACTGAGCTTTGACCTGGGCGGAGTTGAAGTGTGGCTTGACTAGATTTTCTCTTATTTCAGTTTTTCTCTTATTTCCTTGAACGACTTGATTCCAAGCAACCATTATAGAAGTACTTGTTTGCTGCTGTGTGGAGTTCTGTAAATCGATCATATGAATGTCATAATCTTGAAAGCATTAAAGATAATATTAATTAGAAGAGTTTGACAGAGTAACATTTATTGGGAATTTAGCCCCCACTAGGTCTATGAATTGGGCTTCAGTCTGTTAAATTTTGCAAAAACTAGTTTCTAAGGCAATTTTGTTTATGCTGAGCACTTTGACTGGAACATATATTGTGGGAAACATTTTGTCCATCGCAAATTTATGGAGAAATCATCTGGCTTTCACTAAGTTGTAGCTACTTAGAAAGCAAGTGAGGTCTTTCTAAGTACACATATACACATATTGACCCTCAAGCCTCCCCCTGCAGTTCCTCATGGGACAACGTTTCTGTGGGAAGATGAGGGAATGTGTCTGTGTGCAAGCATTCTCTCTTTTATGTGTTCCTCTATCCCAGAGCTGTGAGATGAAGTCAAAGGAAACACACGCTGCAGTTTTAAAGATCCAAGGTCAACCAAGTCAATAGTCTATACTTAAAAGGATGACAAAACTTTACTGTTTCTACTAATTAACATTGAACAGAATGATTAATAAACTCTCAGATGTCAGCTTAATGAAGGTTTATGAGTTATCTTTTGGGGAAGAATTTTACCTTGAGTAGGAATGTGTAATTCCTTGAAACCATCTATTAGTGACATGAAAGCAAACGGAAAACCATCAAAGTTAGAAATCTGCCAATAATAGTATCCAGCTAGAGTCTGAGAGGTGAAAAAAGTTAAATGTGCTCCCAGGTGAGAGAAGAACTTCAACAAAAGAAAACAGAAATTATGACCCCCCAAGTCTGTAGGCAAGCCCCTAAACCAGTTTTTTCAAAAGCCAGCTGCCAGTCGTGATTAGCAGGCAGGGGTCAGAGAGCACACTTCCTCTCCAGGCCGGGAGTCTTGGTTTGAAATGCTAAGTTTTCCCTGTATCAGCTGTATGAGGACAGTGAAACCAGCACTAAGTCTTTATTTCCACTCTCCCAAATGGGGAGAGACGGGTTGATCCGCATTATTCATGGATTTTACTTGCAAACTTCCCAAAATTCATATATTAGAGCTGGAGAGATGGCTCAGCAGTTAAAAGTGCTTGCTGCTTTTGCAGAGGTCCTGGGTTTGGTTCCCAGCACCCACATAGTAGCTCACAACTGTGTAGAACTCCAGTTGTAGGTTTCAGAATTTTTTTATCTAGGACGCATGCATGCACACAGTGCACAGAAACACAAGGTGCTCACACAAACACAGAAAACATCTTTGAAGTTTATGTGTAACCCCCAAAACTAATGGCTAGCTGTGCGCCAGTGACTATTTGTAGGTATGCAGTTGCACAGAGCCAGGGGGATTTCATTCTTCCTGATGCCATAGAACATTCTCCAGGTGACATAGAACTAAGGGTGACAACTTGAAATGCTGTCTTGTCCTCTTTTCTTTTTCAGCTCTCATGATGTAAACTTGTGTCCTTCCTGAAGTATACTTAATGATACATTTTTCCATTTTTGTGATTTTTAAAGTTTAAGACAGCAAAGCATTGAAATACTATCTAAGTGTTCCTAAGCACAATAAGGTTCCAATGGAGAAATATGTATGTTTGCTTGTAGCACGAATCCTAATTGGTCTTAATAAAAACCTGGAGCCAGATATTGGGATAAATGATGAAAGATCAGAGAGACAAAGGAACAAGCCACAGCCACCTCTTACCTCGACAACTCCTCAGCCAAAAGATACTGAGTCCCTGTCTCCTCCCGCCTCATATTCCTCTCTCTGCCCAGCCATATCACTTCCTGTCTCCACCTCCCTAGTGCTAGGATTAAAAGCGCAAGATCTCAAGTGCTGGGATTAAAGGTGTGTGCCACCACTGCCTGGCTCTATTTCCCTTTTAGACTAGATCAGTCTTGTGTAGCCCAGGGTAGCCTTGAACTCACAGAACTCTGACTCCACTTCCCAAGTTCTGGGATTAAAGGTGTGTGCCACTGCTGCCTGGCCTCTATGGCTAACTAGTGGCTTAGCTCTGCACTCTGATCTTCAGGCAAGCTTTATTTGTTCGATCACAAACAATATATTACCACATTTACTAAACTTTGTTCACTCATTAGGTATCATTAGTTATTGTATCATAGACCTTGAGTTCAAGGTTAATGGATTGACAATATACTGGCTAAGATATTGGTCAACAGCTGGGCGGTGGTGGCGCACACCTTTAATCCCAGCACTCTGGAGGCAGAGGAAGGTGGATATTTGTGAGTTTGAGGCCAGCCTGGGCTACAGAGTGAGTTCCAGGAAAGGCACAAAGCTACACAGAGAAACCCTGCCTCGAAAAAACAAAAAAACAAGATATTGGTCAACAGAAATATATCTAAAGCAAACTCATGTATTGACTGATGAAAGGTTGTTACTAGATAGTCTCATGTACCTAGTGCTGTATATAGATACTTTTAAGATGAGCCTTTTGCTATAGGAATCAAGTTTATAGAGCATAGCTGTGAACAAGGAGCATCAGTGTCTGTATAGAAGTGTCTGTAGTCTTTGGACATAAGCCTGTGTTCAACATCGCAACTCCTTACATCTTCCTTGGTGCCTCTAGACATCATTGGATGATCTTTGTTTCACTGTATTTTCTCAACCTCTCTCTGTCCCAACACGGTCTTCAAGCTCATTTCACAGAGTTGAAAGGATTATGCTTTAATACAATGTAAGAAAATATAGTCATTAAGTATGGCACGTCTTTGCTAGGGAGTAGATGGTCTGAAGCTTTGTTAAGAATATAGAGACATAAATATCAAGTCACAATTGAATGTGGCCTGTGCTGTGATGGATAATGGACAAAATGTAATGGCAAGCCAGGGGATGAGTAATGATGGAAATAAGACTAGTGACAGGAAGGCTTAAAATAGGATGTGACACTTGGCTTAGGCTTTAATGTATATATGATGGTGTTTGTCAAGGAAAGAGGTAAAAATAATTTTCAGATATTGAAGAATTTCAGATTTCAGGTCTCCAGGTTACATGTATATGTTTATTTCCTATGTAGAAAAATATTTTAATACCTGGCTAACCATTTCTATGATATTATTCTGGGTACCTGGATCTCACAATATGTCCTCAACTTCTGCTACACTCTTCCCTCCAGTCATATTGACCATCTCATGTTCATTTACACTTTTGTATCTTTGCACATGAAATTCTTTTAACTAGCTAAGCATGACTCTGTAAGCCAGCCAGCCAGCCAGCCAGCCAGCCAAAAGCATTTTTCCACGGTTTCTGCTTCATGTTCCTGCCTGATTTCCCTCAATGATGGACTATAACCTGTAAGCTGAAATAAACTCTTCCCTTCCCCCAAATTGTTTTATCATGGCAACAGAGATTAAATAAGAATCCTGGGGTTTCCATATTCTCCGAGCACCCCATGGAGCACAAATGATGGGGTCCCAGAGTCTGACAAAAGGCAGATGCAAAAGGTCTAATAAAAAAACACCCAGACCTAACATAGAATGGTGGTGGGGGTGGGCGGGGCAGGGGCTGAGGAGATGGCTCAACAGATGATAGCACTTGCTGTGCAAGCGTGATGATTAGTTGGACTTTGGATCCCCAGAACCCCATGTGAAAAGCCAGGCAAGCGTAGCAGCTACCTTTCACCCAGCGCTTGGAAGAAAGAAACAGGGCTTTCCTGGGGCAGGCTGGCTAGCTAGGCTAGGTGGAATTAGTGAGCCCTGGGTTCAGAGAGAGGCGCTGCCTCAATAAATAAAATGGAGAACAATGGAGGAAGATACTTGATGACAGATTTGTACCTCCACATTTATGCATACACGGATATCTGAACATACATGTGACAACACTCATGTGAATACACATACATGCATAACACACTCACACAAAATATTATAAAAATAAAATAATGTAGTGGAACCAGAGAATGGAGAGTGGGCCCATAATGGATAGGGGTTTGCATCTCAGGATTTTAAGAATTAATGTTCAAGTAATGTAAGACCTGATGATAACTCCAAATTCCCAAGCATAGGCACTTGGGGATGGAGGGCGGTGGGCACAGAAAAACAAAAAACAAAAAATAAAAAACAAAAAACAAACAAACAAAAAGCCAGTGCAGGAAGAAAGGTGTGTTGAGTTTGAGATGTTCAAAGCTCATGTCAGTGGCTATCTCCAGACAGAAAGAAGTTTCAGCCCTTTCAGGCCTAGTGGCTGGGTTGACCTTCTTCTTAGGTCATGCAGATGCAGAGGAAGCGGCAGCAACCTAGATGAATGAATGCAGGCATAAGATACAATGGGGATGTCCTACCTTATCTTCAATAATAGATAATTGCTTTGTTGTTCAGTGGAAGTTCATTTCGCTTCCCCCCTTTCCTGCCTCTGCCACATAATAGGTGCAATTATATCTCACACGCAGGGTGATATAATTAAATATCATCCTTTGTAATGGTGTGTTTCCAGAGAGTCTTCCCAGGCAGCTGATTTAGGTACTTGTCAGGCTTATCTCACAACTGATAAATGTTTTCTTCTTGTAGCTTTAATATAACAGGGTATCTGCCTCCGAATGGGAGCGTTTCCAGATAGTCCGGGCAAGCGGTCCGTTTATTGCATTTGACAGTTTTATTGCTTTATCAGTTATCTGCTCAGGGAGGATTTTATTATATGTAAAATAGTGACATAAATTATGGGGAGGGGAATTGATTTTTGTTACATAACTTTGATTCATTTTTCATTGTTTGCATGTGCCAGGTTTGATATTGCACACTCTCGTCCTGGTGTATTTGTCTAAAGTTATTTTCCTGGTCCAACAAATACAAGTATTAAGTTCTCAATTGTTTTATTCTTGTAACTGCTTACACACTTATACTGCCATAGGTTTGCATAGCTAGTGAATAAAATATTGTTGTATATATGTGTATAAATAAAGTATATGGCTAGATACAATTGTATAAATCAACTTGAAGTAGTGATCTAGAATTCTGCACTCACAATTAAGAGCCAACTTCCCTGCTGGTGACTGATTAGAGAAGCACGTCTAGAGTCTGGCTGGGAAAAGCCGGTATATTCGCAGGGTTATGTCATCCCAGGGATTTGGCCTAGAAAGCAGGCTGGGAGCCATCCTCAGGGGACGGACATGTGGAGGCCAGAGTCCAGAAGGCACAGCTGGGTCTAAGACAAGCAGGCCCAGGAAGAATGTTGATAGAGAAGTTCACACCAGCGGACACTTGGTGAGCTGGCCAGCAGACTTCATTAACCCAGCTGTAGGAAATTGCAGCAGCCTGCCCAGATATCCTGGCGTTTTTTTCATGGTATGCTTCTGAGTTTTTCTGCCCAGACTTTTAGAGACTTGTCTCAGCTTCCTAGAGCTGCCTCACACCAATGGGCAGTCTGGAGTTCTCCGAAGGTCTACTTTTCAGTTACCCCCTTTCCTTCTTGCCTTTTAGGCAATGACAGACAGGGTCAGCGGGGCGATCGCTGAGCTCATTGAGATCAGACAAGGTACACTTTCTGCTTCCGCAGTTCCTGTTGACATCAGGCTGTGGCTAGACTTCATCTGAAATTACACTTTTTTTCACTCTTCCCTTGTCTCATCCTGTTTCCTGAACTCCTGTGCAGTCTCTCCTAGGAGCTGCTCCTGAATGGATTGCTTGCATTCCGATCCTGAGCTCTGAGTCTGCTGCTGAGGAGCCTGCCCTATGATAGTCAATCAACCAACTGACAAGGTAATCAACTTAAAACATCAAGGATAATAACCAACCTGGCAATATCAAGTCACCTTGACTAATCATTGCTGTTTTCCAGGCCTAGTAACATTGGCTTTTTAAAAATAATTTTATTAGTTATTTTGTTAATTATTTTGAGTCCAATGGGACAGATGTTATTATCATCATTCCTATTTGATAGCCGAAAAAAATTGAGGTTTAGCAATGTTAAGCAATTTCTTCCAGATTCTTTGGCTAAATAGTAGGAAGTAGGTCCCCAGAGAGGAGTCATCAGGATCTTTCTGGTGTATTATGTTTTGAATCATAGTCTTTAGGATTTCTATTATTGTATATCACACCTCAGCCAGAATGTCTGCCTCTGGGCCTGTTCCTTCAGAGTGAATGGGATTTGCCCATCCAATAGATGAAATCTTGGGATGAAAAAATAAAGGTCAGGCACTCCAATGTTCCTCATCAATGATCTTAAAAATTAATAGTCTCACGGTGATTAGGGAGCTTCATAATGTCTGGAGGGTTTGAGGTAAGCACTACACAATTGCTAGAGCAAAACAGTGGGGATGTTGTTTGGTGTCTAGTGCACAGCTTTCAGTTGGATTGGCTGACCATATCCAGTGTGTGAATATGCCCAGGTGACCATCACAGGCACCTGGAAAGTGAGAAAAGAAAAGGCAGATGTGTGAGAAAGGTTTGGATCCAAACTTGGTGCTTCAACCAGGATTGACTTCTGTAGTTTGTCTGGATATCTATATTACTATAGGATCTACTATTTGCAAACCATTTTCTGTGTATAGATGCTCATGTGTGTGTTCACATGTGTGTGGATGCATGAGCATGCACGTGTGCCTGCCGGAGGATAGCACTGGCTGTCTTCCTCAATCGTTCTCTACCTTGCGTTTTGAAAACAGGGTCTCTTGGTGAACCTGGAGATTACTGATGGGGAGGCTTGCTGACCAGAAAGCTCCCGGGACCTCCTGTGGCTGCCTCGCCATGACTAGGGTGACAGATAGACATCACGGTACCTGGCTTTTTACATGAGTGCTGGGGGGTCTGAACTCAAATTCTCATGCTTACATGACAAACACTTTACTGACTGGGTCATCTGCTCAACCCCTAAAGCTTTCACATTATACAAAAAAAAATGTTAAAATGTTTATCTATCTTGTAGAAGGATAATATATTGAATTTAAAAGCATCAACTGTTTAGTAGAGAATTTTAAAATGTTTTTGTATCCAACAGAATCTTATTATGTCCAAGAATGCTAGGCTGAGTCATTGGGACTGGCTTCTAGTCTGACTTTCCCATAATTTTTTTTTTAACCTACAGAAAGTTATTTTTTTATACTCTCCAAGATCTTGATTCCAATGTTTCTCATCTGTGAAATCAAATGAACTCATGATGTTTTTGTTTCTTTAAAAGATGGTTCTTTCTCTGCCACCCCCTTCTTTCCCTCATGAGATCCCGTATGTTTTGGATAGCAATAGGTCTGAGAGCAACCCATCAATATGTTTTTATAAGTCCATTTCACTGTATTTTATAAATTGCTTAAGTCATTCATTAAAGTGTTAGATAATGGTGCTAGCACAGAGGGCACTAATTGAAAAGTTTTTGTACCCCATACGCCTCTCCACTGATGCAGCAATCCAAACCAGACCAAATCAAACCGAATTAGAAAAAGCCCCAGTTTAATGGATAAAGTGTTCCTGGGTGATTCTCCGGTCCCCCAGAGAGAAGACAGGATGAGAGACCAAAAAACCATGTGTCTGTTTTCTGGGATGCAGCTTAAACACCCTGTGGGAGTAGTCTTGAGTATCTATGGGGGAGGAGCTGTGTTTGGCGAGCTTTGAAGGGGCGGGTTTGGGGAAAGAGATGGGGGAGGGGAGTTGAGGTGGATCTTCCACCAGAACATTCCAGACTCTTTGGGTATGTGGATGCCAGGGTGCCAGGGGCTGAGGTGGAGCTTCCACCAGAACCCTGATCATATGGACACAGCACAAAGAATGACCTCATAGGTGAACAGCCACATGTCAGTCCAGCACCTAGATTAAGCAACAGAGTGTGGTGGAGTCCTAGAGCTCCCCATGCCCTTTCTAGACAATAACCTTATTAACAGTAGCTGCTATCCCAACTTCCAGAATCACACCCAAGGAATAGCTGCTTTTACACCCACTATAAATGGAGGCAAACCACATGTAATCCTCCACATCATACTACTTCTCCTGTACTGTTTGTGGAAATCATTCACTGTCGTGTATGATCGTTGTCTGCCCATTCTCTTTGCTATGTAATAATTCCATGGTGTGGCTGGGCTTCTTTTAAAATCTGCTTTGTTGTAGAGGACCACTGGCTGCCTGGTTGCTTTGTTGTCCATTCTTTGATGTGTTATCACAGACGTTGCTCTGAACATTCTTATTTGGCTGAATATATGTAAGCATTTCTGACGGGTACAGACCTAACAGAGAGAGGGTTGAGTCCTAATATGTGCCTGTCTTTAACTTTTGTTAACAATGCCAAACAGCTTTCCAAAGTGCTTGCATAGAAATATTTTATTTTAGTCCACGCAAGAAGCATAGAAGAAGGGTTGAGGGCATATTAGAACATTTCTCCTTTGGGGAGCTAGCAGGTGTGGACCAGCATCATTGGTCCATACTAAGTTCAAGTGAGTACCAGATGACAGAAATGAGCACACTGTGCTCAGCAATAAAAAATTAGGAGCTCTGGGAAGGCAAGAGGATTGGCCAGGTTTGGGGCTGGAAGGAAGGGCAGTCTCTGCTAGGAACATGAGAATGAAGCTTCCCATGAGGAAGGTCTTTGTCTGACTTTATGGACACCCCAGAACGTGAATTTTGGTGTATGCAAGTGAATATCTGACCAGGAGCCCTTCTTCCTTTGGAAAGAAGCATTGTCCAGAGCTGGCTAGTGAACATGTCAAAAGGAAGTCTGGGCAGGGAGGAGACAGGTGATTTAGACTCAGAATTGCACATTAAGAATCTGGAGCTGGCCATAATCCATTTGGTCTGAGAATCAGAGATGTGGTTTAAGAAATAATTTGTAATAAGGAGCAGATAAAGCCAGTGTGGTTGTAATTGTCCAAGAATGTTCCTTCCACATTTCACTCATACCATAAAATTGCCTTTACTTAACATTGTTAAACACATGGGTTGCTTTTTGTGTGGTTTCTGCAGTGTGGAACATGGAGTGAGTAATGTGCAGAAAAAGCCAAGCCAATAACCGAGGAAACTCTGATTACCAAATGTTTCCATGCACTTCAGGTAATCCTGTAGACTAGGATTTGGAAGACAAGAAACACAGAGGTGGAGAGTGACTTTCAGAGACAATATTACCAACTGGCTTAATCGGGACAAGAAAGGAGGGGAGACCCACAAATAGCACTTGACGGGCTCTCTCCTTCCGTACTTCTGTTCAGTTCACATTTGTCATTTCCACAGGGCATGGCTGCATACTCTTCGGTTTGTGCTTCACTTTGATATTCTGGTAAATTCAATATGATCAGTGACTTTCTGCATATCAGCCATAGGATGCTGTATTGGTGGCTACTATATATTTGTCTATAAAAAGAAGATAGTTCAAAGAGTAGTTCAACCAAGGGGTGTTCAGTGGGTGAGGAATTATCTGAGTTAATTAAGGATGTTATTATTTAAAAGGGGGCCTATACCACTGGCTAGTCTATTACTTGGTCCTCAGCCTGCCTCCAATCAGAGCAAGAGTCTTCTAATTGGGTTTTCAGCATTGAGTTTAGAGTTGAGGCAAATGCTGTAATGGACAACCCTCTGAGCTTGTCCTCTATACATTTAAGTCTATTGGGGTACTAACATTGGGAAGGAGAACAGTGAAGGCTGGGATTCTCCACCCTGGCTTCCAGCCACTTTCCATTTTCTCAGTGTGAAACAGGATCCTTCCTGAAGCACTTTTAAATAACTGTCTCTCTTAGGGCAGGTTTAGAGTCACAACAAAAGAGAATTTTCATACAAACACAAGGTCCCCAACTGTTAATATCCCATCCCAGAGTTGGCCATATGACCTAGTTGTATCATCAGTCAAAGCTAACAGCATTAGTTCTTACTGCTAGCATTGTGTGTCTTTTGGAGTTGGATAAGTTATATTGTGATATATTTTTGTCATTATAATGGCTTATAGAATAGTTTCACTGTCCTAAAAATTCTTTATGTTCCCACCTATTCTCCATCCATCCATCTATCCCTGTATTTGGCTCTGTGTTTCTTATGTGATAAGACTATTTAGAAATTTGTCTACATTATAGTTTATTTTATTCTAGCACAACTATTACAATGTTGGATGTACTGTAGTTTGTCCATTCAAATTTCTAAAGCACATTTTGGTTGCTTCCAGGTTTTGGCAATCATGAATAAAGCTGTTACAAGCATCTATACATTTTAATGGTTTGAGAAGCTCCCAGACTGTGTTCCTAACTGGGTTACCATTTTGCGTTCCCACAAGCAATGACAGGTGCTTCTGCTGCCCTGTGTCCTCCTTAGGCAAGCATATACTATTGCTAGTGGTTTAGGATTTGGGACACTCTAAGGGGTATGTAGCAGTCTCTTGTTATTAACTTAGTTTTTATTTCCTTAATGACATAGGATCTGTTGTTTACATAGTACATATCCTTTGGTGACGTGTCTGTTCAGATATGTTGCCATTTTTAAAAAGATTTGTTTGTTTGTATTCTTTTGCAGACTGTTAAGGACCCTTTGTATATTTTGAACAATAGTTACTATCCAGATACAACCCTCATTGTCTTATTCTTTTGAGCTGACCATACTTTTCAAGGATTGTCACACTTGATTATTTCATGCTACAGTAAACCACTTCAACACACACACACACACACACACACACACACACACACACACACACACAGAAAGAGAGAGAGAGAGAGAGAGAGAGAGAGAGAGAGAGAGAGACAGACAGACAGACAGACAGACAGAGAGAGAGAGAGAGAGAGAGAGAGAGAGAGTTTCTACATGAGGACTTTTTCTTGCCCCACTGTCTGTCTGTCCTGCCGAGCTCCTCTCATACAAAGTTGACAGGAAGTGATGAGAGCAGGTATCTTTATGTTGTTCCAGACACTGGGGAGAAGACATTCCTACTTTGAACATTAAATTTGTTGTGTGCTGTAGGCTTTTCATGGATGTACTTTATTTGGGTTGGGGAGGTTCCCTTTTACTTAAAACTTTGGGAGGAATTGCATTTTTTTTTATAATTTTTGTTCATTTGCTTTTTGAGTTAGTGTCTTACTTTTTTCATTTCTGTGACAAAATACTTCATAAAATAACACAAATGGGGGGTTTATTTCGACTGAGTTTGAGGTACAGTCTGCTATGGCAGAAAAGTCATAGCAGATGGTCACATTGCCTCTGTGGTCGCGCAACAGAGAGAGAAATGAATGCTGGTGCTCAGCTCGGGTCTCCTTGTCATTCGTAGCCTGCGAGCCCACCTATGGAACGGTGCCACCCACATCTAGGATGGGTCTTCTCAACTCCTTTAACCCCCTTCGAGAAACACCCTCCCAGACATCTGAGTGGTGTGTCTCCTAGGTGTTTCCAGACCAATCAAATGGATATTCAATGTTAACATTGCAATTAGGGTCTTACCATGTAGCCTTAGCCAGCTTTGAACATGCAATCCCCCTGCTGTAACCTTCTGTGTTGTGATTATAGGCATGTGCCACCACACCCGGCAAAGAGTGTTTTGTTTCTAATTTTTATTATTTATTTTACATCCTGGCTGAAGTTTCCTCTTCCTCCTCTCCTCCCAGTCCCTTCCCCTCCACCCCACTCCCTGTACCCACCCTCCAATCCACTCCCCCTTCCTTTTGGTTCAGGAAAGGGCAGGCCTCCCATGGATACCAACAAAACATGCCCTGTCAGGTTGCAGTAAGACTAAGCCCCTTCCCATGTATTAAGGCTGGGCAAGGCGACCCAGCATGAGGAGTAGGGTCCCAAAACCCAGCAAAAGAGTCAGAGACAGTCGCTGCTCCCACTGTTAGAAGTCTTTCAAGAAGATCAAGTTACACAACTGTAACATATGTGCAGAGTGCGTGCCTAGGTCAGTTCCAGCAAAGAGTGTTTTTAATGATGACTAGATATTTGATATTTCAGTGTCCTTTGTGGACCCCAACAGAAGGATGGTGCATGGTTGGCTTGTGTTTGTGAATGTGATGAGTTACATTAGCTTACTTTAGGATGCTAGAGAATCTTACAGTTTTAGGATACAGTCTACTTTGTCATTATACACTATCCTCTTTCTTCACTTATTACTGGTGTGTCTGCTCTTAGTTTTACTTTGTGGAGAACAGTTACATCTTCGTCTATTGGTGCTGTCAGTATAATATGTGTGTTTTCCTTTCTCTTTCTGTTTAAGGTCTTTGTCTGGTTTTGATGTCAGGGTAATGTCATTCATAGTGAGAACTGGGAAGCGCTACCTTCTGTGTATGTGTAGAATTGGCGTTACGACCTCATCAAAGGTTTAATAGAATTCTAGTGAGGACTTCTGGGCCTAAGGGTTTCCACATAAAAAGGGTTTTAGAAATACATTCTGTTAAAAGCAGTTGGTTAGAGAACTACTGCTTACATCCTTTGAGAGCCATGGTTCTGAAAGACTTAGAGGACTCAAAAGCTGTCAAATGTGTCATCGTGAAGTACTCTAGAATATTCTCACCACGATCATCATCATCATTAAGAACGCATCTCACAGTATAGCTAGTTGGCCTCAAATTGCCATCCCCCAGGACTAGGATTACAGGTGTGCACTACACACTCATTCCTTCAATATCCTTATATTTACTGTCCCTAGAACCTCTAGAGACGACCTCTTCCAGAGTTCTTTGTATCTGTGTGTATGTGGATGTATGTTCACAGGGGTGCATGTGCGCACTCAGGTACACCTGTGTGTAGAGGCTAGACAATTCCTTCGAGTGCCATCCTTCAGGAGTCATCCACCTCGGTTTTGTTTGTTTGTTCGAGACAAGGTTTCTCACTGACTCAGTGCTGACCAACTGGTCCAGGTTGGCTGGTCAGGTAACTCAGAGAACCCTTGCCTCCTCAGCATGGAGATTACAAGCATGTTCTCATGCCCAGCTTTTTAATGTGGGCATCAAACTCAGGTCTTTATACTTATACAGCAAGCACTCCACTCACAGAACTGTGTCCTAGCCCTTCTAGACTTTTTCAAAAGACAAATTAGGGGAGCACTGATTAGTTATTCTTAGAAGAAGGATAATGTGAAAATAAGCTTAAGCCAGAATTTGATTGTGCCCTTTGAGTTTTAGTAGTTTTATTTTTTATTCTGTGAATAGTTTGAATATATGTTTATCAATGTGTTGATATTCTCAAAATATCATCTTTTGGTTCCATAATTTTCTCTATTATTTTCTGTTAAGCTGTGCTCTTCTGATCACTATTACTTTTGTTTTTTTTCCCTCCCTCCCTCCCTCCCCCCCCCCCTCCCTCCCTCCCCCCCCCCCCCCCCCCCTCCCTCCCTCCCCCCCCACAATGTTGTTACAAATTTCCCCTAAATATGCTACTTTAGCAGAGTCCCATGTTTTTCAGCATGATGCTATTTTATTTCAGGTATTTTGTAACTTCCCTTGCCATACCTTTGGCCTATGGTTATTAAAGTTTGCTATTTTGTTTCTAAATCCCTGGGGTTTTGTGGGAGTTCTTTACATCCTTTATTTCTACTTGACCTTTACTACAGTTCAGCAAACATACCTCATCTTCCCTGAAACCTCTGAAGTGTGGTGATCCCCCTTTATGAGCTAGAATATGGTATATCTTTGTGAGCCACCCTTATGTTCTTGAAAGGAAAGCGTGACTGATACCAAGTAAGGTGTTCTAGAAACATCTTTTGTTAGGTCAAGCTGGCTGCTGATACTGTTGTCTAAGTCTTCATTGTTTCTGTGTACTTGGCATGGAGAGAATGCTTTATAATTAACTCGTTGATCTGTCTAATTCTTACATTCGCTTTATGTATTCTGCAGGTCTATTGTCGGTGGCATACACCTTTGGAATTGTGTCCTGCTGATGAACCCCATCACTTCTGGTTGAGGACTTTCTGTATACTTGACCAAAGGCTTTTTCCTAAAATGTCATTGATATTAACATAGACGTTCCAGCTCTCCACTGACTTACATTAACACAGCATCTGTTTTTACTCCACTTTTAACCAATTTACATATTTATTTTTCATATGTTTCTTACATTTAGTGTTTGGTAGGGTCTCACTTTTTAACCCACTGTGACAGCCTCGTCCTTTGAATCAGTAGGGTTATATAATATATCGTTAATGTGAATACTGACACGGCAGGACTTTCCATCACTTTTGGGTTTCATTTATCTGTATCATCTCTTCTTGGTTTCTCTTTTCCTCTTCCTTTGCTTCTTTTGCATCATTGGGATCATGGTTTGATTTAATCTCCTGTGTTCATTTATTGACTATCATTCTTGTTTGTTAATTTAATGGTCGTCTGAATATAGTCTATTATCCTTTATTTTCCAGTGATGAACACCACTCTAAATGTAGTATATGAACCTTATAATAGTATACTGCTCTTTTCACCTTCTTGGTCTTTATGCTTTTATTATCTTCAGTATTATTTTCATATGTTATGCTACATGTTTGTAGTCTGAGCATTAAATTGTCAATTATCTTCTAAAGGTGAATAACAAGGAAAATCTTTGTATATATGCATTTATGCATTCATGTACTTTATCATTTGTTCATTTTGGGTGGGAAGGGTTGTACAGATCTGTATTTCTGTATGGAATAGTTTTGCTTTTTCTTGCTGAACTTCATATAACATCTCCTGTGTGGAGGGTTGGCTCCAGGTAACCCCTCCTCTGTCTGGATACGTTTTTATGTCACCTTCAATTTTGAAAGATGCTATTGCGACAGAGATCTAGAGTGACACCACTTTCATTTGATGCCTAGCTGTGTCGCTCTTGGGTCTTCTCATTACATGTGAAGAAAAGTCTGTCATTCTTATCTTCGTTTCTCTAGGTACTTAGAAAGTTTTGTACTTTATCACCATTTTTGAGTAAATATTATGTGCCTTTTATAATTTCCTCTCTCTCCCCTCCCCTTCTCCTTCCTCCTCCCCCTCTTTTTCTTCCAGACTTGGAGTCCATTGAGTTTCTTGAATTCCCCAATTTTGAAATTTTTTTTTGGTGCTATTATGCATACAAGTTCCACCCCTGCCCAAATGGTTCTTTCTGTTTCTTCAATGAGTCCAGGTGTATAATATATATATATATATATTAATATATTAGATATATGTATATTAACATATATTATATATATTCTATTATATATATTCTATATATATAGGAGAGCTGGGATGTCTATGTTAATATCAATGATATTTTAGGACAAATATATACTTGACGACTGGACTTTAACCCACAGTTTGACGATTCTCTAATCATTTCTGTTTTGCTTTCCCCTTTCATGTGGGATGTTTTTCCTTGTGTGCTTTCAAACTTCTCTACTCTTTTGTTCTGCAGTGTTTTACTTTCTAGAATTCCTACCCGGGATGGTTTTTACCTTACACATGGTAGGTTTTTCCCACTAGAATTTCAACTTTGGTATTTAGAAATATGTTGTTTCCTACTTAGTTTTTGGAGCAGGAAACACAACACTAGCTCCTAACATTCTTATCTACAACTGTTCATTCTCACATCCAAGTCAGTTTTTCCTTTTTTTTTAATCACATATTTTATCTGTCTCCTTCGTTGCTTGTCTGATTTTCACTGGATGACAGCTATTACAAATATACCTCATTAAGTGTTGGCTCTTCTTGAGTTTCTATAAATAGCATTGAATTTGGTTATGGGAAAGAGTTATGTTACTTGGAAACAGCTTGGTATTTCTAAACCTCTTACTTATATTTGTTAGGTGTGACCAATGTATTATTTTGTCTAGGGCTAAGTATTTTCTTACTATAGCAGTGAGACATTTCTGTGTAGTCTACCCAATACTCTGTGAACTGTAAGATTTCCAGGCTGGCTGGTAGGACCTGGCTCTGTACCCTATCCTTCACGAGAACCATCCATTGCCAGTGTGCTCAAGTGGAACACACAGGCCAGCAACGTTCTGCACACTAAGAGGGAGCACACTGCTGTCCACCTTGGTCTCTCCAACTTCTCAACTCTGTCTCTCACTCTCAAAGATATGGCTGGCCTTCTCGTGCATTTTGTCAAGGCTGCTAACAGGGACAGCCCCTTATTTATTTCTTCTCTCTCAGGGGTCACAATCACTTACTACCTAATACTCTTAAAATACTTTGTTCCCTCATTTGTCTGGTGTCTTGTTTCTTTTAGTTGGGGATATAAATGAAGCCTGTTATTTTGTTTGTCCCAAAGCAGAAGTCTCCATAAACGTATCTGTCTGACTGTAACTGCTATGAACTGTTTTTTTTTTTTTTTTTTTTTTTTTTTTTTTTTTTTTTTTT
>CABHPP010148720.1:0-20000 GCA_902168425.1 Peromyscus attwateri
GTGGTCCTCAAGCTGAACTATACACATTAAAATCACCTGGGCTTCCAAAACTTGAAGGCTGGGCTTCTGTGAGTGAAAAATTAGACTCAAGTACTGGGTTACAACATAGATCTTGGCACACTGCAGATGTTCCCAGGTGTTTCTGATGTGTACTAGGATAGACAGGCACAGTGTCACATAAAGCTAAGAGTACTATTTCAGTCCCTCATACACACAGCATTTACTCTCAAGGTCACTGACAGGACTTGGATTTGAGAGTCATCAGTAAATAACAGGACTTCAGGGCTACCAATTTTGCCTATGGTAGAAGATTTATTAGCATTGATTGTAAGCAAGAAAATTATAGATAGCTTAAAACAAAGAGTCCCAAAGCGGATGTAGCATCTTGGTTTTTTTTTTTTTTTTTAATCAGTGTCAAAGCCCACTTTCTTGTCAATTTCAATTGGGTAGTAAATTCCCCACATTGTTTCTAGAAATCATTGAAGAATTCTATGAGAGGCCCTATAGGATCTTTGCAAAACTAAGCTCAAAAGAGATGGTTAACTGCCTAAATGCTACTTGGGGGCTGGTGTAATGGTTCTGTAAATATTGTAAATATAAGTGCTTGCCTCTCAAGAATGATGAACCTGAACCTACAGTCAGATGCAGTGGTTCACATCTGTAATCCCTGCACTCCTACTTTGAGCTGGGGCTTGGAGACAGGAAAAATCACCTCTGGGGTCTACAGGCCAGCTAGCTGGAGGAAACGAGAAGGGAGACCTTGCCTCAACACGGTAGAAGGCAAGAATGGATTCCTGAAAGCAGTACTCCCACCTCTATAACCTCGCCATGCATGTACCCACACTCACACATACATATCACATATTCATAATAATAACACCAAAGTTAATTAATAAAATACTTTAAAATAATTTCTGTCCTACTTTACATGGAACTTTACTTTTGATAGACAAGCAGGGAATTTTTCCAAGAAGTAACAGTTATTACTCTTGAAATAGGTGAACAACACCATTATTTCCAACATGGTTTTATGAGTCTAATTTAAAAAAAAAAAGGAAGGAAATAATAGAAAAAAAGTAAACAGAAGTCCCAAAGAGAAACTGTGGAAATGAAATGATCTGTAAAGCGATGGAAACTGTCTGCAACTGAAATTAAAAACAACTTAAAAGTATCTGTGCTGTTTCTCCAGGGCAAATAAAAAGCTATTAGAGAAGTGTAAGGCAGAAAAAAAGACAATGCTTGATAAACACGATCTATTGAGAGGAGCGAGAACAAACCGGTTTTATGAAGACATTTTCTCTCAGGTGAAGGAGGTAAGAAAATGCCACCATATTCTGGGATTTCCTGCCCAGTCCTTTCCTCAGGGTTTTTCCACCAAAGCAACTTACAGGAAAACTCACGGTATATATAAATTGGGCAAGGGATGAAAACACAGCTCATTTTCAAAGGACTGCTGATTCAATGGCCCTATTAAGGAAGCATGCACGGAGTCCTGGGTTTCATCCCCAGCACCTAAGATTCGCAGCGTGGTGTATCTTAATACTCGGGGGGGGGGGGGGGGGGGCGCAGGGCGCTCCGATGATCCTCAGGTATATGGAGAACATGAGGACAGGCTTGGTAAGACTCTGTTTCAAAAAGAAAAGCACAAAAAGAACAGAAGAAATGATGGGGCCGGGGCAGCAGCTCAGTAGAGGCCCTCCTTCCCATTCTTGCCCCTAACCTCACATACATTATAGTGGGCACTGTAAACAAAGCTCTCTGGAAGTGGAGGCAGGAGAGGGATTTTTCGCAGATTTGATGTCCATGTGTTGTTCCCAGTGAGTTCAAGGGCAACCAAACTAAATCAAGACCTCACCATCAGCCCCATCCATATAGGAGATGCAAACAAGATCCTGGACCCTGCGGTCTTATCTAGCAGGTGCACTAACCAGCTAGCCACAAAATGGGCTAAAGCCGGTAGCTTGGAACAAGCATTCTCCCATAAGGCAAGCCTGTTCAGTCAGCCTGCTACTCTAATGCCTATAGTTCTTTCCTTCTCTCCTCCTCCTTCCAACCTTCCTTCCTTCCTTCCTTCCTTCCTTCCTTCCTTCCTTCCTTCCTTCCCTTCTTTCCTTCTTTCCTTCCTTCCTTCCTTCCTTCCTTCCCTTCTTTCCTTCCTTCCTTCCTTCCTTCCTTCCTTCCTTCCTTCCTTCCTTCCTTCCCTTCTTTCCTTCTTTCTTTCTTTCCTTCCTTCCTTCCTTCCTTCCTCCCTCCCTCCCTCCCTCCCTCCCTTCCTCCTGGGATCTTACTGCGTAAGTAACCTAAGTTGACCTTTAACTCACCAAATAGCCAAGGCGAGGGTCAAGTGTCATCTTTCTGTCTCAGCCTCCCAGGTGCTGAGATAGTGGTGGGAATACCTCATCTAGCTCACAATCACATTTTTAACATGCAAGCTATTTCTCCTTTAGAGTACAATATTTTCTCTCATTCCTGGGACTGGGGGGAAGCCACTGACATTCAGAGTTCTCAGCTGGGGACTTAGGTCCCTGACATACTTTTCCTCTCAGCCCTGTGTCTTATGGCATCACTCATCTTTGTCATTTCCTCCTTGACTGGAGTTGTTCCCTTACTGCGTCTACAAATTTCAAAATAGGTCATGCACTGAAAACGCAGGAAAATAAGCTATGAATTCTAGGCTTTTTCTCTCTCCTACAGCTGACAAGTAATTGTTTTAAAAAGTTGGCTCATTATTCCTATCCTAATTTTCATATAGATAAAACATATAAAATACGTATTATTACTACTACACTACAATGTTTCTGTGTTTTTTAAAAATGAAGAAATCTTGTATAATTTAAATTGTCTGTCAAGGTGTCCTCTGAGGATTAATTGTTTTAAAAAAAAAAACAAACCACTGGCCAATTTAAAACCATCGATGAGAATAACAAAATCAATCTCTGTTGTAATAAACTATATTTTCAAGAGTGTTAGGAGGCCTCTAAAGGATGTTTCCCACTAGGCCATGCTTTTCTAGATAATAATAAACAAGTATATTCTGTTACGCATGCACAGCCCTACAGATGACACCTAAGGACTTCTGTTTATTCTGCTAGATTTGTTAGGATTCCCACCATGGGCTGAATCCAGAAACTGGATTTGTGAACATCAAACAAGAGACCTAGCCATATGAATAATTCTAAATCTCCCGAGGATGAGTTCCTTTCAAATTACCCAGGTTTGGTGGTGTGAACCTTCATTCCCGCCCCTTGAGAGGCAGAGGCAGGAGGATCACAGTTTAAGGCTACATTGAGAGACCTCAGGGGAAAAGAATGTCATGTAAAATGAGCAAAGACTCCACATTCAGTTTACCATGACAGCTCCTGATGGTGAAAGGCAGAGGAAAGCCAAAGACCCAGAGGAAACATATCACAGATAAGGAGAGAGAATTTCAAGTTTCTCCATTCAGCAAGAGTTAAAAATCAACCTCACTTTTGAAATCCTCTTTAAAAAAATCACTTGAATTTCCCTTGAAGTACACTATTAAGCACATCCTCTCAGTACGCTCTTGGCAGTCAGTTGGGCTGTGCTTTGGTTTAATTTCCAGCTCTGTAAACGGTCACCATGCTGGCGCTGAGCATCCCATGTTGTGGTTGGCTTCCACTTCCGAGGCCAGGTTTTATTGAGGGACAAGAGGATATGTTTAAAAACGCTACATCTGCACTCCACACCACAAGATGTCTACACCACAAAGCACAGGAAACAGCATACACGCAGTGGAGAGTGCCTTCCCGTGAATGACTCACTGGTGATAGTAGAGTATTTATAGCATTCCAGGTGTGTGTGTGTGCTGGGAAGTGCAGCAAAGAGAACCAGGTCTCTGTCTTCATGGGCTCATGTTGGAGAGGGAAGTGGTGGATCCCACAAAGATGTAAGTAAATATAGAGACTATAGATGGTGATGGTGCTGGGAAGCATAAAAATAGAAGGGATCTTAGGATGCACAGGTGGACTGCTAGGAGGTACTGTTTGAATAAGCGTCGACAACAGTGTCTGGGCAAGCACACCGACTTTTGGATGGAAGCATGGCAGTGGAGAAATGGGTGAGGTTAATGGTCTAGAGTGAGGGTTCTCAACCTGTGGGTTGTGACCCCTTCCAGGGGTCAAACAACCCTTTCACAGGGGTCACAAATCAGATATTTACATATTAGTTTATAACAGTAGCAAAATTACCGTTATCAAGGAGCAACAGAATAATTTATGATTAGGGGGTCATTACAACATGAAGGATTGTATTAAAGGGTCACAGCATTAGGAAGGTGGAGAACCCCTGGTCTAGAGGGAGGCGTTTGTTTGAGCCTGAGACAGCAAACTCCAATCTCTTTATTGTTTTTGGAACTCAGCAGGTACAATTCACTTCTTTAGTTAAGCCATTCTGGGTTAAAAATATATAGACAAATTCCTATAATGTAAATGGTTTAGTGTGGTGGTGATACATTGTGTACTCAAATAAATTTACCTGAAGATCAGAAGATAGAGCCAGCCACTAGATTAGACACAGAAGTGGTGGCACACACCCTTAATCCTATCACTCAGGAGGCAGAGATCCATCTGGATCTCTGTGAGTTCAAGGCCACACTTGAAACAGAGCCAGGCAGTGGTGGCACACAACTTTAATCCCAGTACTGGGAAGCAAAACACACCTTTAATCCCAGGAAATGATGTCCGGGCAGAGAAAGGTATATAAGGCATGAGAAAACAGGAACTCACTCTCTTTAGACTGAGAATTTTGTAGAGGTAAGAACTAGTGGCTCGCTGCTTTGCTTCTCTGATCTTTCAGCTTTCACCCTGATATCTGGCTCCAGGGTTTTTTTTTTTTTATTAAAAGATCTTTTAAGAATCGAACAACACTTTAGTCCTTTCTATGGGACCAGCAATATTCTAAGTCATATGTATGTATGTATGTATGTATATATATATGTATGCACATATTCCTGTGACAAACTCTGAGGAAGTAGTTATTACTTCACTTACAGATGGGTACAGAAAGCCTAGGTATGCTAAGAAACTCCTGGAAGGCCTTAAAGCTAAGGGTGGCGGGGACAAGGCTTCCATTAGTATCAACTGAACCACTGATTACAGGCTCACCTACTAAGCTCTACTGCCTACCAGAACATCCATTTGACATAAGTTCATGAAGAGTTTATGGAACAGACTGGCATTTTAAAAAATGTGATATGCTTTAGGCAAGCTATTTATAGCAATACTCCCTATATGCTATATACTCAGAAAGGAAAAATAAATGGATTAGCATGAGATGTCAAGTTGGAGGTTGTGGGAAGCCAGATCCCACCTTTTAAAGGGTTCCTATGAGAAGGAGAGAGGTATAAGGAACTTGTAGACAGAAAGATAGCACAGATGAGACAGATAGAAACACAGGATAGCTTAGGGAGGACCCTGGATCAAATTCCACCAGCCCCTTCTGTCTCCTCTAAAGTGCTTTTTATAAAAATGCTAAAGGGTGAGGCAAAAGACCTCCCCCTTACTAGATCAAATCATACCACACAGCCAAGTGTAGACCCTTCCACACACCTGGTAACCACGCACATGGTCAAGTCATCCCCTTATGCAGCCGTGCTGGGTAAAGCAAGCTCAGATCTTACTGGGATACCTCTGTGGGCTCCCACGGGAGGTAGACAGCTATCATAAGGGCATCATACATAAACAATCCAGCACAATCTTAAATATTTCCTAACCCAGATACCATTCATGCACATGGGACAATGAAGACTGGCTTTTTGAGATACAGC
This sequence comes from Peromyscus attwateri, assembly GCA_902168425.1. NCBI lineage: Eukaryota > Metazoa > Chordata > Mammalia > Rodentia > Cricetidae > Peromyscus > Peromyscus attwateri. The sequence goes on from CABHPP010148720.1 coordinate 5,786, forward strand.
ATATCCAGGCTAATCTATGACTATTCCTAAAAGTATCTAAAAGTTAATCTGTACAGATGTCAAGGTTCACATTTCTTTATGTACTCGTATTGTGTCTAAATATTTAGTGCAAAATAGCTCTGGTGCATTTGATCCCTAGCCAGGCCCACTGAACGGGGAAGAGAAAATCAAAATACGTTTTGACAACTTAAAGTGATGAATTGCTCCTTGATGGTCAAACTTCAGTGACAGAGTGGATTATAGTGCTTGGCATTTACTTGGCTTACACCCTTGACCCTGGCTTGCTCTGAAGCCATCACTCACATATGCTCGTCTGGCAGAGCTTTGGATCTTTTATCGACTGTCACATTTTTTAGCACATCTTAAGTGATCACCATACATTTGAGGAGTGCATTTCCCATGAAACAGATGAAAATTCAGACCAAGTTTTAAAAGAATGGAGTTATCTGACATCTTCATGTCATCTACATCTAGTTCCTGCTGTACAAACACCTTCACCAAACACTCAGCAGCTCCAGCTTCACCATATGATGATGACTAAGTACTCAGTACTTACAATGATGATTACCAAGCACTCAGTACTTAGAGCAAGTACAAAAGAGTAAAAGTATGCGATGTCAATTCTGACTCAGTGAAATTTTTAGAATGAAGTCAATAACAAAACTTCATTAAAATGATTTGAAAACCTATAACCAGTTTTGCATATTCTAGGGGTGGGGCAATGGCTTGATGGGAGAGCATTTATCTAGAAGAGCACTTACCTAGAATATAGAAGGTTCTCGTTTCAATCTTCAACATTGTAAAAGAAAAACAAAAACTAACAACAACAAAATGACCCTAGTATATATATTTCCAAGTAGGTTGACGTTGCCCTTCCTAGGGCAATTTTTAAAAGGTAAATGCATATTACTTTATCTGCATTTAAGAGATGTTTGGTATTTATTGTATATTAATTTGTGTATTATTGTGTGTTTAAATATTTTATGTGAAATCACAAAAAAGTTTAATATATGAAATTATTCTAAAATGTATCTCTTGGTTTATCATAACAAATATGTGGCAGAAATGTGATGTGAGAGTCATCAGATCAATCTATGACAACTGCATAAAAAAAAATTTCAGTAACAACCTTTCCAAAGAACGAGCCAGCTAAGAATCCTTTGTAACAAGTATGTGCCCTTCTAAACACTACACCGACGACGTTAACCAAACCATTCGGTCAAGTTCAGATTTTTCTGAGGGTTTAGGAAAGAAAAGGAAATACATTTTCTTTCTAAGAATTCTTGTGAGAAGTATATTTCCTGTGATTGAATGAGTCATTCTAAGGAAAAACAAGCGATATGTTTCAGGTAATCCAAAATCATTTAACTTCTAGGTGTCTTGAAGTCCCTGTTCTCTGAAGATGCAATACAGCAAATGACTGAGCTCTTGAATTTGTAGTCACTGCATAAGTTGCCGAAGATGCGATGTTTCCAGATATAATCTTGAAAATAAAAGTACTATTTTTTTAAAAAAGTAAGTGGTAAGCCTTTTGAAAATGGCAAATATGCATTTGTTACATGTAGGGGTGCAGGGACCTGGGTCTGTCCCATTATATCTGTCAGGTCTCTCTCGGAAACTCACACATAGTAGACACCCAAAGTAGGCAATGCTTTCTGGCTTTCAAGTCTGTGCCATTTCATTTCCCAGTATCATTCTCAACAGGATCTATGAACCATGTGCTGGGGGGGGGTGCAGTTAAGGTTTCAACTTGAAATGTCCTACAAAAGAATCATGTGTTGAAGACTTGGTCCCCAATGTGGCCAATATTGAAAGGTGGTTGGATCACGAAGGTGTTAACTCTGTACATGATGAGTTCATACTGAATGGGCTAGAAAATAGGCCTGGTTCGAAGTGGGGTGTTAGGGATAGGTCTTTTGTCATCTTTTTTTTTTTCTTATTTTTGGCTACAGTGAGACATGCAGCTTTCCTCTTCCATGTCTTGTAGCTATGGTGATGTAAGTACTACTGCCTCTGGCCCATAGCAATGGAGCTGGCCAACTGTGGACTAAAACCTCTTAAAAGAGAACCACAGTAAATATTTCTACATTCAAACTACTTTTCTCAGGTATTTGACACAAATGTCTGACAAAGATGAATATATTATACGCATATGCTAAAGGGACTGTGAATTAACCTCAAGATTCCATCAATTTGCTCAATTGCACATCCCCCCAAATGGTTAATATACAATCATTGTCAAAACATGGATCACCACATCTTTGTGGTACATTGCTTCACTATTTCAATGCCTTGGGTTATGTGATAGTTATTACATTTAAATGAATAGTCACATTAAGGAGTTTAGAGCACACATTCTGAAACTAAATTGTCTACATTTTCAGGCTGGCATTTCCTGTTGGAGCCTAGGCATGTTACTCTGCCTCATCTTCCATATACAAAAATGGGGCATATACCTTTTTAAAAAAATTATTTAAAGATGGATTCTGCTATGTAGCCTGTGCTAGCCTAAAATCCACTACTCATTATATAGCTCATACTGGCCTTGAACTCTAGATGTATACTGTATCACATGACTGAGAACTTACAAATTTTAATACTTAACTAGTACAGTTAATACTAGATGGATTTTTTAGATAGGGACTCACTATATATCTCTGTCTGGCTTGGAAGTCAGAGGTTCCCACATGCCTCGATCTCCCAAGTACTGGTATTAAAGGATTGTGCATTACACCTGGTTTGACATTTATTAATGAAAAAAAAATACTGGTAATTTTCTGTTGTCCAGCATACCAATATCTTCTTCTCTGTAATAATTCATAATACACATGAAAACATAGATCCATAATGCTAGGATTAATCAAACAACTTTCTAAATGATTCTTTTTCTTTTCTGATTTTGAAACAGGGTCAGGCTATGCAAGGACAAGCTGCCCTTGAAGCCACAATTTTCCTGCCTCAGCTTCCTGAGTGGTGAGACAATAACCCTGCACCATCACGCTGAGCTTGTCATACCCTTGTTCTTGTTTAGGTGAATGTTCCCATCTTTTTCATCATTCAGTGTTCATGGTTTATATGCATTCAGATGTAATGATAACACATTTAAAGCAATGATATGGTGTTGCAGTGTGGAGGGTTATAATCCTTCATCTGTTCCTCATAAGCGTTCCCTAGATATAGGAAATGTTTGGGAGTTATGGTGCCAATTAGCATACTGGAAAATAAAATGATAATGTCCTATTATGCGATGAAGGGATCACTAAGCACACGCATATGTTTCCAGTAAAGATTTCCAAGACTGATTAAAGAGCAGAGTCCTGTTTGGGTAGCAGAACAATTCCATCTTCAAAACCCAAGGAATCCATCATTCCCAGTGCTAGCTTAAGAAAATTATACAAAGAAACGAGAAAGCAGCCTGGGGAAAGACAACTTAATGTAGGTGAGAAATTAGAAATGACAAATATGAACCTCTTTTCCTATATGAAAATTGATAAAAGATGTATCTCAGGTTTGCTGTCTAAGGAGACTGAGCCATATACATTCATTTGAAAAATGCTTTCATTTGTGTATTACTACCTTTCACATTTAACTTTTATTAATGCTGGTATCATTTAAAAATATATTCATCGAAGTGAAGAAGTGTGAGTGATTATTAGGGGTTATGCACTACTGTAGCTTTGATTTGTTGACAGTTTGGTTCATGTGGTTAAAATAAAGAGGCAAGGTGAGGGCAATAAAGAGCATGGGAAATTATAACAGATAAAACTTAAACTTAACAAGTAACTGAATATTGTTTAAGAAAGAGAAATGGCCCTTACTTTCTGGACCTATAGTGTTAAATGCACCAAATACATGAAATGATTTTTCTCAAAGAAGCTTTGCAAATGACATTAGTTTCTGGCAAGGATTTCAGATGCTCATTTTCATATGTCTTATCAGGTTTCATGTTTAAAGGAATGAAACAAAAACCAAACAGGAACAAGGAAAGATTCCATAAAGAAAATCCACCTATCTCTTACACATTTCAAGACTTCAGCAGCCAGGACAGAGTAACTTGATTAAGAAAGAAAAGAATGCTTGTTTTATATCTACGTCTTCTAGAACCCGCTAAAATTGGTTCCATTACAGTTTCAAAACCAATGCTGATCACCCCCCCCCATGTGATTTAAGCAATTAATGTTTTCTAGCTATGAATTATTGAGAGTGGCTCATACCTATCATCCGGTAAATCATTCTAACTCATCTTTTCAAAACTGCTCCTCTCTGAAATTCCGCATTACGAAACTCAGTGAGTTATTTTCGAATGAAAGCAATTTAGTGATTAGGAGACCGTTTCAAATTCTTTCTTGTCACAAGATCTTTAACGGCACCACATTTGCTCTCTTTAACTTGCCATTTATACTTCAAAAACGGAAATGCACACATGTGGTAAAGCTTCATTCCTAGGAGCTATTTTAGTAAAGATCGCTTAAGAAAGTGACACACACGCAAACTGGAGATGAAAACCCCACAGGAATAATGGGAACCGCTCAAAAGACATTCAACAACAAAGAAACTGAACTCCTATAGTTTTCACTTTGTGATAAAAATATGATACAATTTCCTGACCACATTTTTCTGTTTTTTTTTTTTGTTCTTTTTTGGTGTGTGTGTGTGTGTGTGTGTGTGTGTGTGTGTGTGTGTGTGTGTGATGTGTGGTATAAATATTTGTAAGTATGAACATGTGAGTATGTGTACATGTATGCATTCGTGAAAGTCAGTGTGCAGGATCTTACCCCATATCTCTATATTTTGAGTCAGGATCTCACTTTGGACATGGAGCAAACAGGTTCAGATGGAGGTGGATGCCTAGTAAGTAATTTGTCATTGTCTGCCCATACTTCACTAGCTCTGGGGTTACAGGTGCACACCATTATACCTTACTGAGTTCTGGGGAGTTAAACTCAGATCTCAGTGCCTGTGCTGCAGGGAGTTTATTAACTGAGTCATCTCCCCAGCTCCTTAGGACAGCTCTTCTCCACAACAGTCATCTGCTGCTTTGATGTCAAAGGAAGTAACAGTTGTGTACAAGCCAAGGATAGAACATGGTATAGCACACACAATTTTAGCCCTTCCTAAAAAGGTAGCTCTTTTTTTCTCTTCTAGGAATTATCAAAACTGTTACTGCCATGCACCTAACCAACTCAAGTAAGAAATGACAAATATTTAATTCTGAGATTGTCCAAGTAGCAAGGACTTTAACAGCTCAGTGTGGGGAAACAGTCATCCAGGAGGACAGGGACCATCTTAGAACAAACCTTAGACAGCATGCTCTAAAAGCTCCCTTTGGACTAAGTCTCACCCTGCAGTCTTACCTCTGTCTGCCCACTCTAGTTTGCAAACATATTGATAAATGCCTGGAGTAGGAATGCCACCCTTGTATTTGACCATCTTCAGTATCTGATTAAATTCCCACCCTTACGCCGGGTACCTGATCACCTGAACTGCTTTCAGCAACAATCCCACTAAGTCAGAAGCAGGAATCCTCTTGCCTTGGAGTTTTCTAGTGATCTCCCATCCACTCACATCCCGACTCTGGCAGCTACTGTAGAAGAAGGAAATCTTTTCCTTTTATCTACCTTAATTCACTCATAGGGACCCTTACAATAAAAGATAGATTAACAAGAAAAGCCACATCATTTATTTGGCTCAGTTTTTATGTGACAATTGTAACTACAGCATTTGTAATGCTAGATTTGATGAAGAGTGAAAAATGTAAAGTAAGACAGGAAAGGGTAATTTGTACCAAGTCCAGCAATATGGGGTAAGGGGAGCTTTGCAAGGCCTGTTTGTTTAGATTCTCCACATTGCTTCCTCTTTGGAGATGACAGTGCTCACTACTCTCTTATAGGGAAGGTTCCTCTCATATAAACATCTGATGGACTCAGGGATGGAGGTGTCAGAAATTGCCTTCTACACATGCCATTTCTCACATTCCTTCAGCATAATATATTCAGTGTGACAAACTGCCTCACATAGGGAAAGTGCTTCTGTAACTGTGCTGCAACAAATCCACAGATGTCTTTGTTAAATGTGAGTTGAGCCTGATCTCTCTCTTCTGTATCACAAGAGTCTTGACATCCAACACAATAGTCTTAAATAAAGACTTCCGGCCATCAAAGTCAACATGCAATGTGGAAGCCCTGTCTATTATAACATCTTCAGAATAGCTTGCTCAACTGTGAAATCAGCCTAGATGTTCACCTGTGGATTCATGGATGAAGAAAATGTGGCAGAGATACATGATGACATATTTCTCAGTCATAGGGAAAGACAAAATTACATGGTTTGCAGAAAAGTGGATAGAACTAAAGATCATGTCAGGAATGTGAGAAAAGGCGTGTTCAAAATGGACTTTCTAACTCCCCAGCCCTGAAATACACCCATTATTTCCTACAATTAATAAATGCTAACAAAAACAGTCTCCCTTCATGTTTTAAAGTAAACACATTTTTTTTTCTTTATCAAGGACACCAGACTGAAAGGAAATGAAGTTAACAATCTATGAATTTTCTATAACCTTCTTAACTTATTGGCTTTGGGACAAAGTGTAAATTTTCTCTAGATTAGTGTTTATATAACTAAGGAAGATTAGTGGAAGACTCAGAAACAGAGAGTAAACTGTTTTTACTCTATATATAGTTATTACTCATATACATATTGTGTAACAACACTATATTACCTTATAGTATAGAGTTATTACTACATAATTACAAATGTGGGAAAAGACTTTCTAGCAGCTTTTTGTTCCTGTTTTAGTGTACATTTAGGGGAGAAAGGCTCTATGCACTCAATCAAGGACCCAAAGGATAAATACCTCTAATGACAACAGAGACAGAGGAGGCAGCTGTGGAGGTGACCAAAGGGGATTTAGAGAATGTGTGGACCATCTGCAGGTGGCAGCCATAATTCTCCCTCATCCTCCCAGGTGTGACTATTGGCCAGTGTGTTTAGGACACTTGAATTTTCAAAGAAAGCAAGAGTCAAGTTTCTCAAAGGAGAAGGGACTGGATGTGATTTTAGTGTGTGGTCTCATGACTCACACAGTTACAGCAGCAATTCCCCATGCAGAGTACCACCCCAAAGAAATGGCAGTAAAAATAAACACGCTTAAAGAATATAATTAAATGAAATCCCCCAAGGTTGGATGTTCCTTAAACTAGAATACTCAAGTTGATTTTCTTTATAGCCAAGAGCTAGTTAAGCTCCTACCCATTTCTTACCTCCACTGAAGGGTCTTTTCTGTCGTGAATCTAATAACACATACACACACACACACACACACACACACACACACACACGCACGCACAAACACGCACATATTTTTCAAATTGTGTTTAAAATTGATTGCATGTGGATTGTGAAAAACAATAGTACCTCCTGAATTGTAGAGTGAACTTAAATCATCCCAACTACCTTGCCACAGAGTGGGCTGCAACTCGTCCATGCCAACAGCAAACAAATGGATTGCACTTACCACCAGTGTCTTCTAATTATGTGACTTGGAAAATCAGACAAACAAGAGAAGGACTGTAGCCACTTCAGAGGTACATTTTTGTTCTGGTTTATCTAACATTTGCAAAACAGTGTGCAACAAAAGGAAACGAAAATGTAAGCAGAGAGAAATGAAGGCACCAGAAAGCTAGACTTTGTAACTTGTCGGCATAAAGGCACAGAACAGTGTAATTTGGAAAAAGTGATCTCAAGAGAGAAAAGTCTCCACGGAGATACGGGTGGAGCCAGATCAATATTGATCCCAGCATAAGCAGCTTTCAGAGAATTGAGCAGCGATTCTGAGCCTGCTAAAATTACACAAGAATTAGTTATCTGATTTCTAAAATGCATAACCAAACAAATATGAGGAGAGCTATTTATAAACTGAACAGAATAAAAAATTTGGTGATTAAATTTGAGAAATGAAAGTCTATTGAAGACTTTGTTTTATAATGTCTCCAAGTCAATTGAATATAACTAGATTAAAATATGGGGACAAACTAACAATTTCTTCTTTGATTAGAATTTGCGTTTTTTCAGTTTGTTTGACTTGCTACATCATTCATATTCTAAACTATAAAATATAGATATATTTGAAAGTGAAAAAGCTGTGAGAGTGAAAGATTTATGTGCAATATTGAAGCAGTTTTTACTTACACAAAGGATCTGGTGATTTTCATATATATATACAAAATCAATGCCTAAAAGTCTAAAGATATGTATATGTATTTTTTCCACATCACAGCAACTTTTGGAAAGTCTTTGGACCAGCCAGACAGTTTCTTCCTCACTTATAAGCATAAACGTGGTTTAACTGCTTCCCAGGCAAATTATTATTAACCCTGTCATTTTTCCCCTAACAAAACAGTGATCTCAATAATTATCTCCAAAAAAGTATCCCTTATATAGTCAAATCTGAATCAGTCTAGCTTAACCTAATTTCATGGTCTCTTGTTGTAATTATGGTTGAGAAATAGAATTCCCACCAGAAAGCAACTATATGCTCAGGTTATTTTATACTCCTTATATCAGAACAGCCCAAAATAATTCTAAATGCTCCCTTCTTGAGTTCTAGTATTTGTGCTTAATTCCGCTCCACCCACATTCTCCTATAAGCATATTTACTATACAAAGGTATTATAAATTAAAAGTAGTATATTACAGAATAGGTAGGTTATCCACTTTCTCATAGTAAACACATTTCTTTGAATTTTTCCCACATAATCTCATTTTTGAACTTTTGCCATATAATGACATACACACACACACACACACACACACACACAGAGAGAGAGAGAGAGAGAGAGAGAGAGAGAGAGAGAGAGAGAGAGACAGAGACAGAGAGACAGAGACAGAGACAGAGAGAGGAAGAGAGGATAGCTCCTGCTTTTGTTTATAAATTCATGTATCCATTTAAATTTTAAGTCCCTTGGAAAGATAAAACTCAGATATGATATTTTTGATTAAATAATCTAGGGGACATATTTTCTTCTTAATTTTCATACAATGAATACAACTGTAAAATATTTATGAAATATTATACCAGTGAGAAATGTAGAGTATGAATAAAACATGTAGCATATGTCAGAAGGCTAAGTCAAAAGTATAATCTATCAGTGATTTCAGAAATCCATTTAGAGGTATAAAATGACTCATTGTGTAAGAACACACCTCAACAGGCAGCTATTTGTTTTATATGCCTACTTGAGAGCTCAAAGAAATACAAATTCTTATGCACCTTGAAGCTTTCAGAAACCCATGAGTATTATTTATGTGTGTGCACTTCCAGACAACTATCTTTATTCTTTAATGACTTTATGCATTTTTATGTCCTTTCTTTTTTTATCTCCAGAACTTTCTTACAGAATAATGTTTACTGAGGCTTGTGACTAATTCTTCATTTTCTTCACACCCGAAAACTGCCTCCATTACTAGGATGGAAATGGAATATTGAAGGCCACCAGTGGTATCTTATTCTCTGACTCATTGAACATCCATATCCTTCTTTCTCTTTGCCTTTTATAGCAGTATTTGTGCTCATCAGCTAGGATTTCTAAACCCTGTAACTGTCTTTGATGTTTCCATCACCCCACAGCCAGATGTAGCAACTCCCAGGGCTGGGAACTTGGCTCTTTCCTCTCCTTTTATGCCTGGCTTTATTCACCTTGCTGGTACTACGTTACCTGCTGTAGATGACTCCCATATCTTCATTCTTAACTATACACTTTTTCTGAATAGCTTCCTGAAAGGAATGTCTAACAGACATTTAGGCTAGGACTTGGGAGAGAGCTCAGCCAGGGCAGTGTTTGCCAAGCAGATGTGAAAACCTGGCTTTGATCGTCAGCAGCCATGGAAAAACTTAAGTGTGACTGTGCTCATCTTCAGTCCCAGAGCTAGAGAGGGTGGAGGCCTGATGATCTGGCCAGCTAGTCCAGCCAGCCCAGATGTACTGACGAGCTTCAAGCTCGGTGAGAGAATGTGTCTTAGAAAGTAAGGTGCAGATTGATAGAGGAGGACACACAGTCAACTGCTCACCTCCACAACCTCTCCCCATACAGGCGCGCACACCTCTATGTGCATGTACCATGCATACAAAACTACACAAAACCACACATCCATACATTCATTCAGAATGTGCTAAGTCTGTAGCTGGAGTTTTCCTGTGTCCACCCAGCTCCTGCAGCTGCTCAAACCCAAGTAAACAACCAGAGACTTCTATTATTTATAAACTGTATGGCCGTGGCAGGCTTCTTGCTATCTAGTTCTTATATCTTAAATTAACACATTTCTATTAATCAATAAGTTGCCATGTGGCTTGTGGCTTACCGGTACTTTACATTTTACATCTCATGGCAGCAACAGCTGGCAGCGACTCCTGATTCAGCCTTCCACTTCCCAGAATGCTCCTCTCTCCTTATCCCGCCTATACTATACTTCCTGCCTGGCTACTGGCCAATCAGCCTTTTATTTATCAATCAATCAGAGCAACACATTCACAGCATACAGACAGACATCCCCAGCATAAGTCTAAGCTTAAGAATGTATTCTTGAAATAAACACAACCCTCTGATGACCTCATTTCTGTTTACGGTATTTCTTTTGTTTCCAAGTTACCTAAATTCAAAATTTGAAGCACTTAGGTGAACAACTAATTTTCCTACTCACATGCTATCAACTACTACTTGGGTTATGTATGTTTCCTCCACTCCTTCCTCCACTCCTCTCTATTTATGCTTTTACTCTTGACTGCCTGATACTTACAATGATCCTTTATTTGGTCCTATTGAGGCCGGGTCTCTCAATCCTACTTCCCCGAACACAATACATATTTTCATGTCATCTTAATTACTACTTTCATTATATCACACTGTTAGTCAAAATTACAGAACATAGACTTCTGATCTATAAGTGTGATGCTCAATGCCGTTTGCCTGTTTTTATAAGAGTTACCAATTTCCTCCCATTCTCCCTGCCTCTATGTATGAGTATGACCTGACCCCACTGCCAAAATTCTCCTCTTCTTGCTAAAATCGCCAATAAAAATTCTATTATTACAGCTTCTTTGAGCTTTCCTACTTGAATTCCAAACCTTTTTAGATCAACCCAGGTGAAAGTAATTTCTCCTCTCCATTTATTTAGCACCCAATTTGTGTCCCCCCCCCAAAGTCCTTATTAGACAGCATTATTTACTGCTCTGATAGTCAAGGACTGAGATTTACATGTTCTCTCCTCCCCTGCTTTCCTACATTAGATTGTATATTTCCCAAGGTCAGAGCTAAATTTTTATAACTTTCAAACACTATTTCATTAGACATAGAGTCATATATAATGTTGGCATTTGAATTAAAATTGACTGGAATGAGTATAGACCATAAACATGTCTGCCCTGAAAACCCAAGCACCGAGAATTTTGTCCTCTGGACTCCAGAGTGGATGAGAAGTCAAGCAAAGGTAGGTGACTTTGTACCATGCAAATTCCCCATTCTTCACATTAAATTCTTTTATCCAGAAGATAATGCAGACTTTGGCTTCATTCCCAATCAAAGAACAAAGTAGTTGTCTTTAAATGTTCCCTCTAGTTCTTGAGAGTCAGCAGTTTTTGATGAGCCATAAATAGATGGGGGAGGTAGATGGAGAAGGACTGTCACAGAGTTAATTCCATACAAGGCTCAACTTAACTTATAAAAATGAAAACTAACAAACCCTAAAATATAACACCGATAAAACCTTTTCTTACTGTAAAAATGCTTTGAAACAATCTACTTTTAGAGCAATTTCCCCACAATGGCAATGGAATAAAATTTTAAGATGAAGTGTGCCACGCTGTAATAAATATACCTATGATGTGTGCTGTCAACAATCACAAATCTCCACTTACGCCCTTCAATAAGGCAACATAGTGAACACTGCTGAGGCAGACAACGCAAAATATAAGACTATATCCCGCTCCTAATCAGCTAGTCCTCTTCCATTATTCTACCACTTTGTCACTAAGGCTACACTACAAAAGGTCAATTCATCTCAAAATAAATTCTGTAGACCAATATGCTTTTGTATGATAAAAAATACAGGACATATTAAAACAAGTGAAATTGTACTTTATTAAGATATAAGTATACCCCAGAAATAAAAAAAAATCTTAAAAAAAGATTTTATTTTAAATTATGTGAACATGTGGGGGTGGGGGACAGTGGGGGTTGTATACACGAGCACAGCGCCCATGGAGGCCAGAAGAGGGCATCCCTGGAACTGGAGTTAGAGGTTATATTAAAGTGGCTGCTAGGAGGTGAAGTTATATCCTTAACCACTGAAACATCCATCCCCATCAATAACATTGTAAACATGGTGATAATAATAGTCATCACACAAGCCACCCCCTTTATGCTGCACAGTTACGACCTCACATAAGCACTGTCAGATTTTCAGTTACCCTCATACAGTATCCTGATGAATAACACAGTGGCAATGGTATTTATTTAAGCAAACAGAAGAGAAACTCTATGACAAGTAAGAGTAAGACTTGCTGAGTGTGTAGATGAGTAAACTAAAAAAGAACAGGAAGTGGAACCATTTAAATAGGCAAGGAGAATTGATATCCATTAGCTCTCTTCTCATATAATCAGGTAACTGACAACGGCATTTGTTCAATTAAGTATGGCAAGGACAAGAAAGCTTTTATGAACAAAGGGAATGAGCAGCAAGATAAATGTTAGGCAGGTGCTTTGATTTAGATCAAATGCAGGATTAAGTTGCTCAAATAGTTCTCTGTTTCAGAAAAGAATTATAATATTGGTATGGCTTGTAATTCCATCATTCTGGCCTCAGTGACACTTTATGTACACTAGAGTATCAACTGAAAACCCAAATGATTAGAAAATTAATTGGGAAAAAATGCACATGTGTTGACCAATTAATTATAATACAATTAACTTTTTGTTTAATATGAACTTTATAGCAAAGCCCATAAAAAGCACTCTTCCCAGATATGGAAAGGATCATTTGAATAAAATGCATTTTCAAAAGCAATCGGTAGCACATTTGGGATGAAATAATTGGGGGTCTCTTGGAAAAGAGGCTCTGCATTGGAGATTAAATATCGATTTTATGATTTGCCTAGTCATTAAAAAAAAAGCAACCCCATAAGTCAGGCCTGCCGTCTGTGGTACCTAGATGCCTTTTTCTGTTTTAGAGGCTCATTAAGCTCAGACACTTGTTTTTCCCTATTCTATTATACTGTGGTAAAGACCATCATTCACCCAATCACACAGGAAAAATGAAAGTGACCTCATCTTAATAATTATGAAGTTTATATATGTTTTATTACATTGATCAACATGAATAGAGAAGGAAAACGAACCTCTCTGTTGCTTGCCTTTGATGCCATTGCAGGTTTAATACTTAACATTTCTGTTTTTAAAACTACATGGGGGTGTCACACTCAAACATTTACAAAGTTTTTGTTCTCTTGCATTCCTAACCCCCACACTGCTTCATTTTCCTCCAAACACACACCATTGCCTGAGAGATTATATTATAGTTTCCTTATTTCTTCCTTCTCTTCTGCTCAGATACTCAGTTCTCGATAGGGAGGCTCTGTGTCCAGTGCCTAGCATAGTACTTGATGTTCAGTTAACATGCAAAATAAGTAAACAAGTTGACTGCTATGCTGGTTTGCCAGATAAATGATGCATATTTCCTCTTGTGGTACAGCCTCCCCCCACCCACCAGCCCCCTCTGAAATTCATTAAGCTTTCTTTCTTTGCAGACAGCAGGCTAAATGACAAAGTGACGCTGTAAAGTTGTGCTGCCAGGTGAAGCATTAACTTCTCCACCCTTCAGCACCGCTGAGACCACAGACACAGCTGCGAGTTACAATAAACAAATTCTGATGAACTATCTAGCAAAGAGAGTAAAAAATGAATGCACAATAAACTCTAGCTGTCATTGCTCCTGCCATTAGGATTATTTCCTCCTGTTGTAAACAGCTTGCCAGTTCCTCAGTTATCTCATAACTATGTGAAGTGGTTCAGAACAGCCGTGGCAAAACATGGATTCTTGGAAAACTGAGATAAAGAGCTGGGAAGAGTACAGAAGCACAGTGGTCCTATGGCCTTTCCTTGTTCTCTCTCCTGTGAAGGAAGTGCTAAGGCAGACATTTATATCTTTATCTCTGGTGATGGGA